>CAJDSM010055923.1:993-11546 GCA_903981925.1 Ostrea lurida | reverse complement strand
TATTATCGGATAAACGAAGCAGTGATCATCTCCGTAATCACCAAATATAGATGTGAGAGTTTTCCAATTTCACCAAAAAGACCACAACTATAAGTATATATATATTACCACACAAAAAATTAATAGATTTGTTAGCACCAACAAAAAACTCAAAAAAAACAGCAGACACCCCAGCGTAAAAGAATATACAACAACAATAGATTTAATACTCCAGGCGCACAATAGTAATACTCAAACAATTATAACTGTTTGCAAAGATCATGAAACATCTTTATCGAGAATTATCAGAGAATTTATAATCCAAATTTTCCGCGACTAAGGTATTTTCTACCAAATTTCAACGCTTTTTTGCCCCAAAACTAACAAAAAAACGCCCCCACGATACGGAATGCAATCAACAACAACCTTGAATTATTTAAATCAACCGGACTATGTACGTTTTCAAAAAAAAATACCATATGTTATGCAAAAATCCTAGGAGAGTCCCCCCTAAACCTTATACTGAGCCCCCAATGTTAATGAGGGCATACATACGCTGAACTCCGATCGCGCTTTAATCATTGATACCAACAGGTAATTGGGTCCATAAAAATAAATAAGGCCTAACATATGATAATTTATAAAAAAATATTTTAGGAAATATCAATTTTCCCAACCAACCTACAAATAATCTCTATCATGGATCTCTCTAACATCAATAGATTTGACTGATGAAAATATAACATCGTATGCAACAGTACAATTAATAGCAGGCTAGTCATATTGGGAAAGCCATATATTATTGACCAAGGAAACCATTTCGAAAATCAAAGACATACATATGTACAAATGATAATTTGATGAAGAACCAACTATTATTACATTACCACGTTAACCACAAATATCGCATTATGTACCCCAAGCGCGCTCCCCCACTGTAAATATTTCGGAATAGACCCATCAGAACAATAACCCTACTATCCACAAATGTCCTACCCAATTCCAACATATAATATATCATAATAAGAGGGCTCCTACGGACCTTCAATATACAAACATTACATGAAGAGAGACCCAAAAAAAAGACACCTAATGATATAGATAAATCGTACCAAAGCTTACAAATTCCCCTAGGAGCTTTCCTTCACCAATAACTCCACAACATTTACTAACTGGTAACCCTGTGAGAAGCCCGACCGATAATAACGAAATAGTCACCCAGCAATACCCTATGCGAATGTTCGTAAGAGGCTACCTAGAAATGGGAGCGGATCAAATGTACGGATTGACGACTGGAAAAACTAGACGGTCACCGTAGTACCAGCCAGGAATAGTAGCAGGACAATAATTCTTAGCAATATTATTACTAATTTACCAAAAAAAGAAGGGATTTACATTACCCTCCACCAATATGGACATAAAATATAAACCTCGAATTAGAATTTTCAAATATTTAGCACAATTCAACAACACTGTATCACATGACAAAAACCCCAGGTATATTCTCTCTAGTTACAAACAGATCGCAACTTACAATACACAAGTTAAGTGTCACATGGACCGAGAAAAACTCTAGGTCCAAAAAACCAACCACATTCGCACAACTGTTGCCCCTACTAATGCAAATAAATTCCTTGCTACAAAGTTATACTTATTCCCATGAAGTACCTGAAACTCAACACATTAGAAATTGAGCCCAGTGAATACAATACAACCTCAACACAGATTAAATCTGATCTCACAACACTTACATTCTAATCTAGATCGTACAAAACACAAAGCTAATATAGTATCTCCTACACCCAAAAACCACAAATACTAAATATTACAACATAAATAAAATATACTACAAAATACAGTAAACATAGTGCGCCGTCAATCTCATCTCCCTTTAACCTGTTGATATGTTAAAAACCCATATATTCATTTACCGCCAAAATTGAGGAACTATACATTAATAACTATTCTTCGCTAAACCTAAAATCCAAGGAACAGTTCATAGGATTTTTCAAACAATAAAAAAAAAGATGGGGGGGCCTTCATAATCACAGTACACAAGAAAACTTCAAATTAATTATAAACAAAAACCCACCCAACACCAACACAAAAACAAACAACACAATAGCGCCCACAGCACCTCTCCTCCAAAAGGTCACACTATACCCAGGAAGATATTTTAAAACCCAAAGTCTCCTCATACAAATGATCAACAGACCACCAAACCTCTGAAAAACACATAAATAAATGCGTCACTTTTGACTCCATCATGACAAAAAACTCGGTACTGAAATTTACAATTTTGGTTAAGGAAACTCCGAAGGATCAAAATTATATACTCCTCCCATCCTACAGCATTAAAGATAGTATTATTTAAAATACTCCTACACCTAAATACAACTAATCCACCACCAAGTGTTTCGACTACACCTGGGGATACGAAAAAGCCTCAATCAATCCCAAGCAATATACAATGAAACTTGACATTTTAACAAGGATAAAGTTTATACAAAATCAAGATATAGCATTTAATTTTTTTTTAAACAAAAATATGGCAGTTATAAAGAAAAGAATACTATTTTCAAACCTTTGGTTTATTTGAACTTTTCGAATCAACACCAATAAAGACCCACGAGTCCAAAACTATAAACACAATAATGAAATTATTTTAATGTACCCCCTTGTCCCAAAAGCTGATTATTATTATACCCCCAAATTTGCACCATGCACGAATTGACATAGTAATTAATCACAATACTCCCCAAAGAAGATTAAAAAAAAAATGTTCAATTAAGAGATATATAACCAAAATCGACACGAAACAATATTACAACACAACCAAGAGTAACATGTACATAAAAACTAGAAAGAAAACAAATTAACCATACAACTTTATTTAAAACTCCATACTAGTGGACTTCAGTGAATAATCACAATAAATAAAGCTGAAATCATGGCCCACAAAGCCATGACCCAAAACTCAATGCATCCCGATAAAAAACCACTCAAAAAATCCTCAGAAATATAGCCAATTGAAAAACTCACTTCTGAAAAAGATAGTACAAAAGTCTAATTATCAATAGTTAAATATCACTTACTATTTCATGAAAAAATATAAGCGGTTAACCTACATAAAATGATTTCCTAAAGACCAACAACCCAAAAAAAACAATTTGGAGAAGATCAAACCCCGCAACCCACCCATTCGAAAATGCACTGAACTGGTCGATATTACTCAAAGTCAATTAATACAAATTAAAACCAATAAATGAGATGAAATCTAAGACAAAAAACTTCCAAAGTAGAAAATTCACAATGAAAAAACATGAATGCAAACAAGCCAAGACTCGAAGAACGATAACAACAAATACAAGCATGGAATGCATTCAAGATACAAAGACTAATGGGTCCAAGAGGCTTGGATTTTCAGGCCAGCATCTGCTTTTGAATCCTTCTTCTCTGCCATTGATCCTTTCCACCACAGATCGCTGCACCAACAGCCCCTGGAGAAACAAGGCATTTCTAAATGATTTTGACGAAAACATACATCTTCAGGCCACATTCAAAGCATCATGTACCAATAAAACCTAAAATTAAACTAGCCAATAATTAGGAAATTAACAAATATAATATTCCACAAAGTTCGATACTTCACTAGCAACCATTGAAACAATAAATTTAAATACATGATCAAATACAGTGTACTTAAAAAAACATGGAACACCAAATGATTGTTAGTAAAATACTAGTAAACGAGTAACAAAAGGTCGCAACAGTACAGATTTTATTAACACCATCATAATATCTGGGACCTAATCCATATCTGCGAATCTAACACCAAAAAAATATCTAATTAACCCAACCACAACCAACAGAAAAGAATGTTTTTATTTAACGTCGTAACTTACCAATTATAATTGAATGGTAGAATGTGGAACTATTACAAAAGGGTCTTACCCCCTAAATAGCTATATAAGTCAAGCAAATGTATTATGTATATTAATCTTTGGAAATCTTACTTCTTTTTTTTTACACTTCCCTGAAGTACAAGTACACTATGTACAGAATACATTCATAATGCCGTCTACACATGTACTGTAGCGACTTGAAAATCTATGCATCCACCCTAAAAAAAACCGATGACAAATAGAGACTTCAGAGAGAACCAAAGAAAGAACCTACCACATTTCAATCAAACCGCAAAAATAACTGCTGTTGTTAAGAAAATTACTCATTATATCGTTAATACCCACACTTCAATCCCATCTTTGAAAAATAAAAAAGCACATGACAGTCGTGATATACTGACCTACTACATAGTGCAATACCTACAATAAAGCATTATCATATATACCATACCATCTCCTAAATTACCCCTCCAAAAATTACTAACTCACTGGACCAACTTAATTCTTAATAACTAAATTAATAATATCTAACAATAATGTCGAAAGACAAATAATTTTGACAATCATTTATTTCTAACCTATTTAAGTGATAACCTCATCGTGCTGAATATCTCATTGTCTTTAATTTTTAAAAAAACACTTTATAAAGAAAATGAGGTGATTTTTCGTTCACGCAAAAACTACAACAAACATTAAACGGACTTCAATTTTGAAACCTATTTTCCTTGTCCAATAATATTAATGAAAAGAAATAAAATCTAATATACTTTTACGGGTCAAATAGTGCAGAGCAGGATTAATTTCACGAAGATATTTTAACGACCGCAATTTTCATCAGTAATTAATAACGTCCCCAAAATCGTTGATCACGAATCACCCCAACCACAACCCACTACTAAGATTCACTTTACTAATTCACTCCAAAATTGCCACAAGTCTGTACAAATACACCCTGTGTATTTGCACCCCTCGTGGATGCTATGAATATTTTTTAGGTTCTGCTTGACAACGCAATTGATTTTTCCAAATTTGTTACCCTTTAATCTACTTATAGATCATATAAAAAAATTATTCAACTGATACTTTTCTTTTGACAACATGCCCTGTGTACTATATGTGCATGGTAGCCAAAACCAAAACCTGTAAAGTCTGAATTCAAAGACGAGAATGGATAGAAGACTAAATATTACTGGACCGTCGCCAAATATTTAAGACAACTCCACCCATCTCACTCGAACATTATGTTAAGTCGTAGAAATAAAACAAATGAGAGTCTAAGATATAAATAGAATTTCAAAGTATAGGTATTGTCAAAAAAGTGAGTCCTCTAAACCATGGAAAAGACCACTATCCCCAAGGTACTATCAGGCATAACAGACATAAACTGTGTAAAATACCATGAGCACGATCGAAGCATAATGATAAAATCACTGGTAAAAACATTACAACACAACACGACCATGTGCCATGATCCACCCGCAAAACATGTATAAGTGTCACACTCAACATAACTAATCCCGTTTACGGATTTGCCAAATTAGGCGGAGTCACAAAATGTACATATATTATAACCAGAACAAACCTAAATCAGTCAGGTAACAAAAAGAACAAAAGAATCCTTTTACAACAAACAGCCGTTCAAAACTTACCATGTCGTTTAATGAAAACCGACTCCTAACAACACTGCAACATCCATTCACAAAACCCAAACCCGGATTCACAAAGGTTCAAGTTCCAAAAATAGCGTTACATTTGACGAATCCTTCCATAAACTACATTGCAAACAAGTAAGGGATCGACACTACGTACCGCACACCACTGACACCAGCTGGCATACTTAAGCAACTCAAGGCAATTATCGTGTTTCTTGTTCGTATTAAAGCCCAGAAATAAAATCGTAAGCCAACAAAAAAAACAAAACCTACTTGATAACTATGCTCCCCATAGGGAAAAGCCTTTTCCACGCTCCTCGACCCGCATAGAAAATAGCCACTGCGGCACCGGCGATCAGTCCAAAGCTCGCCTCACAAATTTAAGACCATTCGTAAGTTACGGGTCTACGTCTACGCCACGGCTTCACAAAAAAAAAAAAATAATACACATTCTCGATTACACGTCCAACTCATAATTCCTTAAGTTCCAGACGTAAATGCATAGATTTACGTCTACGATATCGAACTTATTCGATAATATGGAGTCTGGAAAAACTACGGACAAGAAATGTGTATACATACATTACCACCATCTATTATCCACATTAGTATCATGCCGCCATGTAGGTAGAAAATTTTCACCTTTGTTAGGAATGTACAAAACTGAGATACAACCAGTGGGCGGAAACGCATTCCTGATATCATATTTTTCTTAAACATAGTGCTAGTAGTAACACGCGTCCAAGAATTTCAAAAAGGTTAGAGGTCAAAAATTCAAAAAATCCGAACTTCGCCAAATAATACATCTACGAAGCCCGCAACGGACAAACCCCAACGTAAGAATAACATGTAAAGTAGCTACATCACAAAGTCATATCGCTCCATACCCCTGGAACCGTTGAAATTCACAAAAAATGTGTGATATCATCCAATTTCATATAATACAAATATCATGCGTATCATCAATGAAATCACAACATAAATCCCAAGCATATCTAGATATGCAACACACCGTCCCAGTCTAATTCAAAAAAAAACGAACTATCATTCCCCGGATAAGCAATAATTTCACCTCTAAAAACCATGTATTCTACCATATCCCATGATTATTCGCTTATCACAGTCTTAATTACACACAAACAAATACCCTATACGTAAATTAACGTCAACGAATTTCATCGCCACGGTTTGTAGACTCAAAAAAATAAAAACCCCAAGAAGAGATCTACATATAGTTTCAAAGAGTGAACCCTAAATCACCAAGAAATCAAAAAAACATCAAACTCTAACTATCGAAATCTTGGACCGGGGGCTAATGTGCGACGAGATCAATAGCTGGACGGAACAGTGGGCTCTACATATGGAGAGAAATCGTGTACACTTTATTCATGAGTTATATACCACGTGACAATTATACTATAATATTCCAATATTTAAAAAGAGTATCTCCCTTTTCTAGTGTTAGACTTATTAATCCCACTTCCGGAAGAACATCGCTGTTACAAACTTATATTCCATGACGGTTAACATGCACACAACGTGGACAAATAATAACTCATACAAGATATTAAACATAATTACAAAAGAGTTATCCTCCCTTATTAGTGTTGATGTTTCTCATTTTTCAAAGTTTAAAACACTGAAATCATGACACAGAATTTTTTTGAATAGTTTGAGCCAGAGAATTTCTATTTTATCCAACGTGCCACCCCGATTCAACTTTCTAACAACGACACAACTTTAGCTTAGAATACCTAACTATTGTTAGATAACCGCTGCGCCTATCAGATCAATCGTACACTTACGTATTACAACCCACACAAATGAATGTCACCTCACTGAATATAAGAACTACTAGAGCAATAGAGTAAAACAAACTCGAAAAAGTAGACACCTTCGAAAAATAGACAGTGTATGTATTTAGTATTAGACGATTATGACATTGTATTTCATCAGATAGGAACGTAGAATGCCCCAATATGTAAGGAATGATGACACCCTTATACTGTTTCATGTCAGAACTAGGCACGAAAAAAACAACACCCCCGTGCTAATGGTCTTCAAACCCCAACTCTGTCACGCTCTACGGAAACACAAATATACAAAACATTCGAATTTCCATCATCAGAGTCTTATATTTGAAGGAAATCAAATCCCGGTGTCCCTAAAAATTAGCTTCATCCACAAGGCTCAAAGCGTCCAGCCAAATTAACAAGAGAGCCCCAATATTTAATGCGAACTAATCAATGTAAAGATATAAACCCCAACCCCCCTCTCCAATTACAAATTCAGGAATTATAATGTCACGTAATATGTATAAAAAAAATACGTTGAATAAACAAACGGAAAACTTAATGGTCACATAAAAATATAATTTTACAAAAAATTTTAAATTGAGGCATCCCTTAATGTCACATATAAATATGTCGAAATATACAAACGCCGCCGTCCAATCACTAAAATATTGAAAAATGAAGAAGCAAATCACGTTGCATTATGGCTCCCCTATTATTATTTAAATATAATTATCCAAACAACTTAGCTTCCGAGCTCAAATTAGCAATATCTCAGGAGTGCTCACAACTTCGTGATAAAACCAAAGTATTTTGACACACATTTACCAAACTAAAAATAAAGCGAATCCAGAAGATTAATTTATGTTCCGCAGACACCAAAACCGGGTCCGAGAATTTACTGATAAGGAAAAATTAGGCACTGCGATAACTACACTATATTAATGACGCGAAGAAATTCCTGACAATATGAGCAAATAATTTTTTAATAATTTTCATATTCGCTCATTTAGCCGAACCAAACCCAAGTTTTCAGAAGTACATTAATTTACAATTTACCACAGGCTCCGCTAATCCCTAACGAGATATTTCAACGCAAGCAAAAAGGACCTATTCGGTCCCCCATTTGTACAACAATCCAAGACCACATCTACCAAATCAATAGATAGGGACGATCAAAATACAAAAAAACCCACCAACCAACATGAGGAAGAACTTTTACCCGAACACATTACTCCAACTGTACTAGCATACAATCATTTATATGATCTAATTTTTCCACACTATAGATATGAATACATCACTGGCTCTGACAAAAACCGCCAAATAATCTGAGACCAATCACTTGCGCTAGCAAATTAGCAAAAGTGCTACACCATTTCTCCATATGACCCAATGAAGTGATCAAGTAGAAACACAAACCTTGAATAATCAACAGTACTGAACAAAGTAACATGATGGAGTTGAAACAATCATCACCCAATACCAAAAATTAATCTAACAAGGTTCACTAAATACAAGTATAGCCAATTCTCTGGCCTCACTCAAGCACACACATATAACCAAAAATAATTAAACAATTCTTGATAAAAAGGGCTATCAACTAACACACCACAATACATGCATGCACATTAGATTTTTTCCTTCTCAAAATGCAACATGCTAGTTATTTAGAAAGTTTAAAGAGGATTTTCTCTATTTACTAAACAATACAAACTGAACACTTTACTAAGGAAGTTCCAAATATTAGATTCATCACTCTAGGCCTGAATCCCTGTTCAGGGAGACATAAGGAAAAATTTCAGCCCCACCCCCCCCACACCCACCCCTCAACTAAGACTTCACAACATGAATAGAGCTTACAAACCTAATTAAGAATGAAAGTCACTATTTTCAGAAATCGGGCCTTCACAGTGTCATGTCACAAACATTTGGCCAAAAATGATAAGCGAACCCTCACTACATACACCTCGAACAACTATAAGTAGGTACTTCACCTGAAATTGGTGAAACAAATAAGTTCAGATAGATGATTTAAGAATTTCAACTACGATTGGAAATTACAAGGGCGCATGGACCCAAAGTTTTGAACATAAAACAATAATAAATCATACTTCAGATATGCCCATTTTAATGTTACAATGCACCTGAACTAAAACCGGTATTTCTAGAATGGTCAGGAAAATTTTAACGTCATCTGTTGACTTTAATTTAAACATTACTTTAATTATGCAAAAACATTAATAGGGTATATAGCAGCAGGGGCAACGCCTATGTAATCTGATTGACTTTCAGAGGAGATTCACAACACTTACAATTTCTTTGTATATGTAACAAGGCCCGAGTCATTGATTGTGCCACTAATATAGAAAATTGAATACTAAACGTTCCCTATAAGCAGATTTTTATAATACATATCAAAGAATTATATCTTAAAAGACCAAAACCTTCAAGCGTATCTGTGTTCTCACATCTCATATTGTTTTCAAACATGATATTTTCATCATGAAGCCATAGTTGTTAACATAAACAATGGTTAGTTTTGCAATCGCAGAAGGTTAATGTGTGTAGTTCAGCTGTATCTTACTGTACACAAATGACTGTTCAAATTTTTGCTGACCACTAGAAATTAAACTTGGTTAAGCATTTTAAACATCCAAGAAATTGGCAATCTAAAATTGAACAGATTTTAGTTCAAAAGTGTTGCATCGTCACCTTTAAAACCATAAAACCAGCCAACTACACAATTTTTATGGTAAATTGTTGACTTGAATATCAGTTATTTAAAAAGCCGCCACACATTAATGCGTCAAACAAGGGTTAGCATTCAAGATAAGATATTAAATCAACATACATATATATTGCTTATTTCAACAGATAAAGTCCTCCTTGCTGACAACCTACAATCAACATAACATGAACACCCTACTCTGACTCTTTCGCAGGACAAATCTCACTAGCTCCAGACTGCCGTACTTAGTGTCGAACCTGTACATGTATTTAACTGTAATCTGCACAAAAACTCAGCAGTTATCATACAGATCAAACGAAATCATTTGTCATTCATTTCCATATATTCTCCTTTTAAAGCGGCTGTTTAATGAAAAGCCCTTTTCCTGAGATGGCTAAGGTACTCGGCAAAAATTGAATAAGCCCTGAACGGTCAAACTCTTTCGTTAATCTTCTCATTTTTTTTTTGCCCCAAAACTCAAAAACACCCCCAT
>CAJDSM010055920.1:2579-12696 GCA_903981925.1 Ostrea lurida | reverse complement strand
TTTGAGTGAGAATTCTTTTGGAGATAATTAAATACGGAGAACTTTATATTGAAATCATTTATTTTCATGGATTATTTTCCCCATGAAATAAACATTTCATTTTTTTTACAGACCTATAAATCAATCATACATGTGCAATAACCAATAAAATGATTTTAAAATAAATTAACACTTCAGTTTCAGCAAAATATTTTAGGAATGATCTATGTTTAGGAAACTTAGTTTACAAATTGAAGAAGATGTGGAATTCATCATCAAAAATACAAATTAAATTTTTGGATTCTGATAGTTTCAGTCGACTTTCCCTATTTACAAAACACTCCATTGCTGCGATCGACAGGCCCTGCCTAGTAACATATACTAATTAATTAGTTAATCAGATAGCCTTTCTAAAAATCATAACATATCATCGCCTACCTCCTGACTGCCGATAATAATGAAATTTCCATGAAGGTTGTCTTTTATCGACGAAATTCATATTCATGACATTAAAATTAAACTTGATATAGTCCCAACGGCATTTTGTACGAACAATATTTCCTCACGATAAACAAAATGCCGAATACGCCTTTGCACGGGTATTGTATAACTGTTTATTGAAAACAGGAATAAAAGGATGATTAATCATATATACAGTTAGATAGAATTCCATTCTGCAATGTAAACAGTTTACATTTCGGTTTTGTAGATTGCAAATGTAGATATGAAAAACTGCATCTTGGCTTTTGAAATTAGTGAAGATACAGGATTTTAGCATAAGAAATAGGGAGCCATTTGGTGTGCGTGGTCTATGTTTTCTATGTAATATCAACTGAGAGTTTGAACAGCTATCGGAAAGTATTTTATACACAAATGAAAAATTTAAAATAACAAACAGTGAGCAATATGGGAAAAGAGTACCAATTCCTTTCCCATAGACCTCAATGTTAACCTTTGGCCCTCTTACTAATTAACTAGATCGATTTTAGACAAATGACCCCCAACATTCAAAAGTTCATTCCAAGTGCTAATAAAAAACGGAAAAATATATAGGGTCCATGGCTTTTAGAGTCATCATTATTTTTTTTTTTATTCCCATCATTTTTTAGTATTTTTTTCATCATTGATTCATGACATTATTTCTTTTATTACTTTTTTCATTACATCACATTTCATTTATTCAGTTTTCTTCATTCATATTACATTTTTTATTTATCATTTTTTTATCTTTGTACATTTTTAAAAACACACAGAGATCTGCAGTAAATTTACACCTTTCCATTTTTCAAATACCCCCCTACCATGGCAAATTCCTCATCCTTTCTCGATTTTGTGGCAATAAATTTTTATCCTGACAATTCGTTTAAGCTTGATAATATTTTCTTTCAGATAGGCGGCTGTACACAGTGCTCGGCGAGACCTTCGCCGACCTGCGGCGCGAGATTTCGTTCTCCGGAGATCAACAAACATGACGCCAGATCAACACGTTAACATGTGCGATAACTTTTGTCGATCTTGCCACACGGAATATACATAGTGAAGAGAAGAGAAGTTTTATAGCATTTTTAATTACTTCAGTCCAAAACCTGGTTTTGTCAAAAGATTAAACAAGTTTACATAAAAAAAGAGGCGGTACCATGTCTGTGGTAAAGCGTGGGAATGAAGCTATTAAGGAGTTGAACGAATGCACCTGTTCGAAGGCTGGAAGGTGAGCTGCTTGCTAGATGCTAGGTGATTTGTTGGGCCATTGCAATTGTTCTCCCTCTAGTCCGCTCAGAATACAAGTTTATGAGCATTCTGTTCAGCTATTTGAGAGACTATAATAATTAATCTATCTCGGTAGAAATTAATCATATGATAAATTAATTAATTCTCAATTGATTATTATAAAAATATCTTCTGTAATGATGTTTTGGAGAGAGGAGAAACATACAGATGCACTAACATATCAGTAACAGCACTAGCACCTCTCCTCTCTCATTCATATCACCTGCAACAGTCTTATCAATATTTATGTGGTTAGAAATAAATATATCTGTTGATTCTTAGGTCATGAGTAGATATGTTCATTTTCTTTTCTATATTTAGTGTATTTAACATATTCGACTATAAACATGTAGAATATCAGCTTTTCATTTTTCTTTTTAATTCAGTATAAACTAAGTGAATTTTTCTTTGACAAAGAATTATTCTTGTTAGAATAGTAAAATGAAAATAATTCTTGATAAAATCAGGTTTCTGATCAAAACATCGTTGCAATATTTGCTAATTCCTAAAAACTATGGAGAACTAGAAATTCAGAAAAAGTGAAGATTAACGCATCAATGATGTATGACATCATCTTGAAAAAAACATCTGAGAGCCAGTTCTCTAGGTCGCGGCAACATCCTGAATTGGTTGTCCCCTTGCTTTATTATAATCAAAGAGAATCAGGAACCTAGTCTGTATCTTGGCCTGACAGGTATGAGTTAATGCATATATTATCCGGCTATCTGCTAGTCGCATAGCGCACACCTGTAATAGAGAAGCATCTTGCTTCACAGACTTAAAGCTGTAAGTGACAGTGAGTAATGATAAGAAAAATTGATATACTTAATGTCGTCACTTGAGATATCGTTTGGCAATACATGAAAAGCTACACAATGTACTTCGATGAAGTAGGCAGATGTGTTTTACATGTGTGTATATAATTGACTTTTTAAAAGAAAAAATTCTACGATAAGAAAAGTAAGTTTGTTAATACTCAGTTGAAACTCGCAGTCAAAGAGTGTTTCTATAGATTGAGTGTATTCATTTTTAATAGAGATGTTTTTCTTGTTATAATGTACGTAATAAATATGTATATAATAATATCTCTTAACTAGCAAGTGCCAATTGAAAGAACCCTGGTTATGCTGTACACCTGATCTCTCAGACCTTGTGTGACTGTCTTTATATATTCATGTTGAAAGAGGATCACATCTTTCTTTAAGTCAGGGACTCTGTCTTTTATCTTCAACATCTATAAATTATGGAATATCAAACAGACTGGAAAATCATGAGTCAACTAATATCTACTATCTAAGTAGCGTAAGTCAAATCATGATCATTGATATAGATTATGGTGTAATTATTATTACTAAAATAAATTGTTTGAAAAAGAAAACCGAGACATGCATTGATTTTCATGGCTGGATCTGATTTTTTATAACATGAGATACCTGATAACAATGTTTTTTCACTCTGAAAATATTTAGTGCAGTGTTTCAATTACAGATTTTGGAAAAGAAAAGCAGCATTCATACATTTTCCCGGTATGTTAGCAGTAATATCATTTAAATCCAGTGTCACTTTCACAGATCCAACCCAAACCAATCCAGCAGTTCGACCTTATCTGGAGGGAAAAACCTCCCTGAAATTTAAAAAATAAATTATATATATATATATATATATTATATATATTATATATATATATATAAATATTATTATATATATATATATATATATATTTATATAATATATATATATATAATATATTAAAATTATTGTGTGCAAGGAAAATAATCATTGCATTAATGTAAGTGGAACTGCGCAGAAATTGTAATAAATAGATATCTATATGAGAATAATCTCCTGTAATTTCTTCAATTTTAATAAATCAAACCATATTTTTTATATCAACAAATAGTCTAGAGGTAGATCTTCTGAATTCTGATACAAGTTTGATGGATCAGACCTTTAAATAAAGACATCTTCAAAATCTGAGAGAAAAAAACAGGAATTTTGTACATGGGATCTAGGCTATTGATATCTGTTTTATTGATATCTAAATACAGTTATTGATGTGGATGTCTGAGTGAATATTAAATTTCAATCAAATTAACTTCATGAAAGGATAAGTTAAAAAAATACTTTATTGTTGAATTAATGTAGCCACTGATCATTCTGTCAATTAGAAAATCTTGCCAATTCCTTAAATGACTACATTGGGCATTGACACCACTCGCTCAAAAGATATTTTTTCAATAATTGTAAACGTAGACTATTTAGGTCAGCTTTGCATTCTGACAGGAAAAATGCAAAGTACTAGTTACTGAAGTTAAGTTACACAAACAGAAAGAGATGTCCAAGTTGATTACTAAAAAGTAAATATTTTTATCAGTATTGTTAATTTTCATATCTTCAGGTAAGATTTGTTAAAAGGTCTCTGGGCTAATGCCAATGTCCATGATGAAAATACGAGCCATTATTATGAAGCCATTGATACATGAAGTCCACAATATTCTGTTAGTGTTTGCACATTTTCTATGACCCCCCCAGTTGTTGATGACATTCACTGTCTATATATCCCATATTTTCTATTTTTTTAACATATTAACAGTTGTCATTCAAATTCCAGAGAATCCTTTATAACTTACTTAAAGCTTTTCATCCGTACCGTACTACATCAGATCCGCGCATTCTCTCGCATGTGGGAATGTTTGGGGGGGGGGGGTACCTTTATCTTCACACCGTCCTTAAAATATGTACTATGCGTCTATCATTTTCACTCACCAAACTCCACAAATGTTAAATTATATTTAACTAAACACATTTAATCCGTGAAGTGAAGAAAAGGCGTAATTAGCGTTTTGATTCTGATTGTTTACATTAGTACCATGCATTGTTTACCTTCGTTTTTTCGCCTAGCTCAGGAGTAGAATGGCGACCAGGAACATTAAAGTTCACCGTAAACCAAGATGATGAACACAAAGCACGAAAAATAGGTTATATTCGTTTCTTTTAATCCAAATAAGTGATTTTCAATGTCTCTACGTATCTGAGAAAGGGCATTCTTGTCTCCAGGAGTCCAATCACCGGAAGTGAGGTCGCGCGAGACTGTGTAGCCCTATTCCAAATAATTCAGTCTTGATATTAGCCAAGTCACGCAACCCCACCTAGACATTTATACTCCGCTCAATATTGGGTAAACCTCGGCCGGGCCACAGGTCAAGGGGGTTTGGTACTCTCTTTCCAATATACTAGTAAGGCAAAGTTAATTTCCGTGTTTAAACGTAATCATAATCCAAATACATTTACAAAAATCGAGTGTAGGGTAACTCGGACCTCCACAAAAGCGAAGGGTAGGATCAGAGTGCCCATGGAAGGAGTTAAGGATCCTCTGCATGAACCGGTCACACGCCGCCGTGAGTCGTATCGGAAACAAAGTAACCGGGGTTACCCTTCTCAAATCTTAGTACGAAAATGACAGTCCTCACTAGAGGTATGAACAAATCAGGTCAACATAATGACTTAGTGATTAATTGTAAATCGGCAAACAATGGTTCATTTAGCGATCGTAGAATGTGCGAAATGATGCCGTTTAAACGAGATTGCGTTATAACCATGCACATCAACGTTTTGGTTAGTAGTGGCCTCGCTTTAAAAATCCTTCATGAATACGCATTTATAACATGCTCTTGCGTATCTAATCAACTGGGAGATAAATCCTAAAAAGAATGCAAAATTAAGAGTACGACATCTCACCAGGGATGGGGTCACGTGGGTGGGAGAGCCAATACCAATCGGCAATCTTCGGCTAACTCCGCTCCGCTAAGCTCCATACAAACCTTGGAGTGCGTTTGATTTGACCAAACCTTGTGACACTAGTGTTGAATTTGCGCATGCTCAGTGACTGATCTTTAGACGTCTCGTGGTTTAATTATATAATATGGCGGGTGTGAGACAAGAAAAGTACTTGTTCAATGAACTTAACACATATGAATTTAATGAGCATGTTAAAGACATAAATGACTTTGCGCTTCAGTTTGTATCAAATCAAACTAACGTTAGGGAATCCGTCCCATGTGTTGAAAATATTTATGATGATAAAATTCCACAATTTACTGAAGTTGACGTTAGTAAACACTTTTTTTTAAAGTAAAGAAACATTTCAAGGGAATTGTGCGAGTAATTGCATGGTCCCGAACGAGCCAAAGAAGAAATAAGTAATGATTTTTAAAGACTTTTTTCGGTGACGCAAAACATTCCTGATACAAAATAAAAGCAAAAACAATTTTCACACTTCCGGGTTATGTTTATACCCCGCCATCTTGGAACACTAGTGACTCCAGCTAAACTGGGGAGTATACTCGCGTAACACTAGTGCGACACTAGTGTTGAAAATTGGACGTTTTACATGTATTTACAACTCGAGTTACTCGTGTAACACCTGTCGCTTAATCGAACGCACCCTTGGATGTGATTCGTTACATGTCTTCGGCGGAAGTACCTACCTCTTTTCTTCTCCGCTTCGGCTATGTACAGACAACTTTCTTGCATTGTTATAGTTTACAGAAAAAATTGGACCTAACATTCACTATGGGAATAACTGCAAGTTATTTGCAACCGTTTTCTTGACGATATATCGTTCGAGTTACTGGATGTTTTGTTTTGAACACGTGAATTTAAAAATCCAAAATGGCCACAATCCGATCATGTCTGAGGTCAGTGTGAGAGGTTACAAGTCACTCAAGGAGTTCCGAGTGCTTTCTAACAGAACAGTCAACTATGACTGCGTATTATATGATATACCAAAACAGGTGTATGCATGTTGTTCGAAGTGGAAATGTTACACAAAGAAAGGGAGGCGGAAAAAAGATGAAAGAGGGATTTGAGGGTATGTACAAATGTACATAATTATATATGTATGGTCGGCGAACGAAAAACTGGGGAGTAGTCGGGAAGAAAATATGTCCGTTGGTCCGAACGAAAATATGTTTGTTGCTTGATTATATAGAGAATGTGACACCACCAGTTGTAGACGAAGTACCACAAAATTAGGCCTATATATTAACTCAGCGCTAGATACGACTGTAGCGGTGAGGGTTCCTTTTAAATATATGCCAACGCCTGTCGCAACACTGACGTCATGCCAGTTAGATTTTAGTTTTGTTTTCTTCACGTCTCATTTTAAAAAAAAAATTCACTCATGTTGTAAAACGTCACCAACATTAGGTAAATCTGACATTTCTAGCTTAAAGACGTTTTCAATGAAACTCGTAAGAAAATCAAACCCACTACATACAGTAGATTCATCACTGTGATACGATTACAAACAAATGCTCGAGATGGTGCTCTGGGGAGCGTAATTCGGTTCTGCGCGAACAATAATGGTATCTGTTCTGTACGTGAATTCAACTGGGTACTGCATGATATTAATAATGATGACGTCAAATTGTTTTGATTCGACCAATTCTTGCACAGAATGTGTTTTGTTTCGTGACACAAGAATTACAACAAATCTTGTGCTTAAGTCTCGACAAAAAAAAATATTCCCCACAAAATCGTATTGTCATCTTTATTATGACTCTCCTCTACACTGTAAATGTAGTAGATATATATAGAATACTGATTTATGTTAGCCTTGGTTTGGTACAGTAGTGCTTAAATTTGATCTTTAATTCATTTATACTTCTTTTATTTCCCCCTTTTTTATTGTGGGGAAAATAACAATATTAAGGATGAAGAATGTGTGGTTAAAAGTCATTTATTTTCTTAAAATAGTAAATGGCAATTGACGCAAAGCTGGAAGGTAAGGTTATTTAAAGCAAATAGCATACGTTAAAAATAAACTCAAAATACGACATCCCAGCAACATTTTACGTAAATAACAATATAATAAACATACCAATAGCAACTAGCACGACGATTTTCACAAATATTTATCGTACATTCTAAGACCACCCCCTCCCTCCCCCCGCAGCAAAACAAAAATTACCAGTCCTAATAAAAACACCCCATTGCCAATATCAAAACAAAACACACACACACCCAATAACTATAAGTACTGGGGTTATCCGTCCGTCTGTAGACGCAATCATGGTTTCCGGGCTCTAAAGTGATATCCTTTTCACCTATAGTCACCATATGATAGTATGCATATGGACTACCCATGGGGCGAAAATGTTCCCTATCGAATTTTGGGTTAAAAGGCACAGTAAACATCGAAGTAGCAATATGGTTTCAGGGCTCAATAAAGTGATATCCTTTCTACCTAGAATCCCCATATCATACAATTGGACTACCCATGGGAAAATGTTTTCTATCGAATCTAGGGTCAAAAGATCAAGCTCACTGCATATCAAAGAAGCAATATGATTTTCCATTTAAAATTTTGAACGGTTAACAACACCCTTCGGAAGATTGGGGTAAACGGGGGGTATTCATAGTGAGCATTGCTCACAGTACCTCATGGTAGTACTCTATTGGCGCATTGGTCACTAGGGGGGCGGGGCCTGTCGACCGCAGCAATGACAAACCAAGTGTGTTCGTGTGTGTTGTAAATCGAGATTTCGAATGTAACATCATTTCTGCCTTGCCTTTTGAAGAGGGTGCACGTCATAATTACAAAGGTTTCAGTTCAAAAATGTATATAAGAAAGTAATTAAAAAGTGACAACATTTTCAAGTCTGCGTTCAAGGAGGAGAACCTTCTTTCTATGCTGATATACCAGTGTTGTGTGTATAGAGCAATGGAAGTAAGAACTGCATAGGCCATCCACACATACAGCCCATAATTCAACGAATCATTACAGTTTCAGGCGGGGCCGCTTCAATTCATATCATGTTGTGATCATATTTCAATTTCCAATCAAGGACCCTAACTGTTAGCTTTAAAACTGATGGCTCTTAATTCAGAACACAATATGTTTATAAATTCATTTATTTATGTGCATTTAGGGGAAGGGGGGGGGGCTTCTTATGACCAACCTTATTGTTAAGCTAAATTAACCCTTAGGATTAACTTTAAAAAGCGCTAAAACCCAGGAGATTCTGGGGCCCTCCCTCCCTGGGGCCACTTGGGCTCTACCATAGTCCTTAAGCCTTTTGGTCCCCTTTTGTGACAAACGACCCCCCCCCCCTTCGACAAATCCTGGATCCACCACTGATGTCAGGAATATAATGAATAAACCTCTGTATACAATTAGATTTATCTATTAGTATGATATTTGTTTATAACTGTATAATCTATGATATCTGTGTGTCGTTTGAGTGACTTCGCGCATGCTTAGAAATAATAATGGAAGGAACCAAACACGACAAGTCGGACCAAAGGTACTTTGGATTATTTCATTAATTAACCTGCGCTAATTAAAATAATTGCTACATGAAATTTCATAGTATATTTTTCATGCACCAACTATATCATCACATACATAATTTATATAATTATATGCGATAATACTAGTATATATAATGATAATGTGATACGCCAATTCTGATGCACCAGATGCGCATTTCGACAAATTATGTCTCTCAGTGATGCTCATACTGAAATGTTGAAAACCCAAAACATGTAGTCAAATAATGAAGAGCTGAAAAATGTAGTGCCAAAGATTGGAGCCAAATACGTCGAAGAATCAGAGCTATGCCTGATTGAGATAATTTTCCAATTTTACCACTGCAATGAAATATATATATATATATATATCCGTATTTTCAAGCTAGTAACAAAGTACATAGCTTCTGAATGAATATAATACATGTATTCAATGTCGGCTCAGAGGTAAAATGTCTATAGAAAAATTCTCTCGGTATAGATACATGTATAGTTTGTGGTAGTGGATTGTACGTCATTGAACAAATTAAGTGTATTAAGGATAACACATACATGTACATATATTTATACGTACACATATTGCCTTGTGTATTTCTCATTTGGTCTTGAAACTGCTAATTTGATATTAAATTTCAATCAATTATCTATTTGAGATTAAATGGAATTTTGTAAAATTTGTTCTTGAAACTGCTAATTTGATATTAAATTTCAATTAAGCATCTACTTGAGATTAAACGAAATTTTGTAAAATTTTGATTGCATTTTATTGGAAAAATAGTTTCCCCTGGCAGCACAGTTTGATAGATCAATCTGATAATACGACACCTAGGAGACTTAGAAAATTCAACCAGAAACTGGTGTAAAATTCCTGATTAGTGTTACTGAAAACTGCATGGCAAATCAAATAGCTCAGTAGTGGATCCCAGAAGAATTCTGTTGTCAAAAGAAAACAAAAAATCCACAGAACCTTTATTGAATTCCTTTAAAGCGGCTCAACATTAAAAAAAAAACCCAGTCACAATGGCAATTGAATATGGTTTAGGCTGTCTAAAGTTAATTT
>CAJDSM010055907.1:0-37737 GCA_903981925.1 Ostrea lurida | reverse complement strand
TAGGTCATCTATCTGAGCAGATCTCTCTGCCTTGACGTTTGTACATGTAGTTTTTTCTAGCTCATGTGTATACTTCTTCATTTTCTCAGAGAAAGTTTCATTCTGGTGTTGTAGGAGAGAACATTTCGCATCTAGGTTGGGCTTTAAAACCTCTTTTTCAAGTGTTGACATATGATTTAGACTCTTCATTTTGGTTTTAAGTTCGGTGTTTTCTCTCTCGAGACTGGTTGTCTTGTTTATAAGTTCATCAAATTCTCAGGTGACCCGATAAACTGGTACCCCGTTGATTGTAGCACCAAACAGGCAAATAAAATTATTTGATAATCATCTTCGAAGTCTATAATATTAAAGGAATTTAATTAAAATGCTAAGTTTTCAGAAGCGAAGTATAGTCTAATGTGTTTAGTCCCCCCCCCCTTCCCATGCTGTGCAGATCATTCTCATTGTTGTAGAATTTAGCTCACCTTAGGTCGTTCTCTGGAGAACCACAAGGGGCAATTCTTATGTAGATTGACGTGTTTTAATTCATGAAGTGTAGACTTTTGATGATCACACCGAGATGTTTATATATGTGTGGTAACGGCGGGCCGCAGTCGAATTATGTAACGTTAGCGGGTTAGTAAAATTCACAGGTAAATCAGGAACCCCCACCCCCATATAACCTTGCTTGAACAATTAATTTTGTTTTACGTTGAAAATATTTCAAATACATGTCAATTGATATACCCCAAAATACATGTAACTCAAAAGCCCCCAAACCTTTTTTTTTTTCCCTTCTTTTTTTTTTTTTTTTTAAATACCATCTCTCGACATTATGATACAAGACTCAACTTTGTGTATGTCCCTTTACTCAGGGAATATTCGATGTATTTCTAGAAAAGCATTTGACGGATTCGATCTTTTTTCCAAATGAGTGTAGGATTTTTTGAAGGATGTGGGACGAATTTGATAAAAGTAGTTATAAATACTATCCCATGGGATATTACGCTATTGATTTGAAAAGGAATTATGACTTCTTTCTTTCTCCCAAGTCCAATTTATTACTCCGGTCAGAATTCTACACCACAAAAAAGTCCGCTGTTGAGCATGCTCAGTCTGGAAACGCGGAAAATCCTTTAATTAATGTGTTTTAGTTTGTTTTGTTATTTTTGGATTGATCTTGGAGATTTTTCCCTCCAAAAGTTCTTAATTTTCTTTGTGGTCAGTTTTTGTCCAGTTTTTAAAGTAACAAGTCTTACAAGTTGACTGAAAATTTCGGACATTTTGATAAGCAGACATAATCCCTTTACACTATGACCGGTCGACAGGGAATGTTTACTCCTCCTAGACACCTACCTGATCCCACCTCTGGGTATACACTACTTGGGTCGTGTTTGCTCAACTCTTAATTGTTATATTCACCTTTTCACCCTTGTCCTGTCACATTCAGTGCCCTCATGTCCCTCGTCTCTCTCACCTCTGACCTCCCCGGCTGACCTCTCACCGTCCTCGTCTGTCTCACCTCTGACCTCTCACCGTCCTCGTCTGTCAATGCCCTAAATCCGTCTGTCACACCTCCGCCCGTTTGAGGATTGATTATATGTGTTGTTTTATGTCCCTCTTGAAAATATTTCACTCATATGGAGACGTCACCACTGCCGGTGAAGGGCTGCAATTTAGGCACGTGCTCGGCGCTCATGGCCTTTGAGCAGGGAAGGATCTTTATCGTGCCACACCTGCTGTGACACGGGACCTCAGTTTTTGCAGCCTCATCCGGGAAGGACCGCCCCATTTAGTCACCTCTTACGACAAGCAAGGGGTGCATGCATATGCCGAGGACGTATTCTAACCCGGGTACCCACGGAGATATTTACGTTACACTATAACGGTGTCATGAAGTGTTAGTTCTAAATGAAGTGAGAATCAGATGGGGTGTAATTGGCATTAGGAAGGTGATGCGTGCGCATGTCTGGTATGAACAGACATGAAGGATTTTCCAGAAGGTTGCCAACTAAGATTGGGATCTATGCAATCTGTTCCTACCATGCATACACAACAACACACAGTGCTTGTGATGGAGGGTGATGATCTACTACCAGGAAATACTAAAATCATTCTTTCATTTTAAAGCAATACAAGCTGTAACTGACGGCATTTTTTCAACTACTGTGGAATCATTTTAATTCGTGGGGGTCAATGTTCGTGGGTAACCAAATTTTTGCTGGTTCGTGGGGACGTAATTTCGTGGGTAATTGATAAATAATGCGAACGACATAATATTTATAAAGATTAAAAGGAAAATGAAAAAAATGTTCGTGGGGACGTAAATTCGTGGGTAAAGGTGACCCATGAAATCCACGAACATTGGTCCCCCACGAACAATGATGATTCCACAGTACTCAAATATGCACAAGTTAACACCTACAAATATAATAATAAAAATGGGAATATTAATTGAGAGCATATCTTTGATGAGCGTTTCGAATAGCACGCCATAGCCTCAAACGCAATGACACGGGAATGACGATTGCAGAACAAAATCGGGTTGCTGACGTCAAGGTCATACAGAGATAGAAACCGACGTGAGTTAAATATGCATGCATCGTTTGTTTTGAAATATTGCATTGTCTCATGAATGACTAAATGTACTATATGTGTAACAAAGTAATTATTACGCAAATGTGTCACTCAAATAAACGTTTGATTTAGAACTTTCTTTGCAATTGGCATGTTAATCTGACACGTGTGTAACACGTGTTTCTCTTCCACGATATTCCGAACTCATGGCCTCCGAGGTCATTTCCTCGGAGATGACGAACAGGAAAGTCAGGAATTACCGACGGGATGTCAGTAATTCATGAATCGACATTTTCTGCTGATTTAACTCGTTTGCTGCTTCAAATCAACTCTGATTCTTCTCAATCATTAATATGTCACTCTATTTGTTCTTTTATTTTACAAATTATTTGCCGTTAGTTACAGTTTGTATTGCTTGTATTGACATCACCAATGAATAGGTCCCCATTACCCCTTGCTTGTCGTAAGAGGCGACTATAAATGGGGCGGTACTTCGGATGAGGCCGAAAAATTCAAGACCCCGCGTCAAAGTAGGTGTGGCACGATAAAGATCCCTCCCTGTTCAAAGGCCATAAGCGCCGAGCATAGGCCTAAATTAGGAGCCCTTCACCAACAATGGTGGCGTCTCCATTTATGAGGGACGTAAATCAATATACAACAAACCAATAATGCACAATTACATTATCTGGAAGGGGCTCTAGGTATATCCTCTCTGTCTGTACGTCAGCCAATCCGTACTACAACAAAGTCCGGATTTTAAGCTTAGCTAAAATCTTTGGTCGTTATATAATTAGTCTGCTGTCTGTAGATATTCCATCGTTTCATTTTTTCTCAACATTAACAAGTTCAATTTCAACAAATCATGGCACAAGCTAAGCATCCTTAGAGAAAGGCGTGCATTTTTGTGCGAGTGAAAGCTGATGATTGTTATGAGGGAATTTTTCATGTTAAGTTTCGATATATCTATATAGATATAACACTTCTTTTGTACTCTGTAAATAACAACTACAAATCAAGTTTGAATTTCATCGCGAATGAAGAATTTTTCCAGATTATGGTCCTTGTTCTAATAATTTTGCACTTTCTATGCAATTCCCCATGTAACTTTCTTGTGAACAACTGTAGATCAAGTTTAAAGTTCATAGTGATTGATCTTTAAGTTGGACGACCGTGTGGTGGATGGAGGACATACTTGTTAAATGAAAGGATTGTACCAAGTCTACACAGATCATTAAATGTGGTCATGTAGTAGGAAATGATTATCCTGAACGTGTCTTTGAAGCTGGACTGACCGATCGATTACTCATGGTCACATAAATCTAAAGTCTTCGATTCTGGATATGAATTTTCGATACTGTGTACATGCACATGTAAATTATTGATGCCATTTATAAAAGACACCATTTACAAATCACATAATCTACATGACATCACAAATTCTTCCTTTCGCCGCTTGCTTGGATCGGAGTTACCTATCAATGAAAATGAAAAATCAACAGGAAATGTTCTTTGAAAGTGACCTTAGTACTGCTTTTGTTCCCCATGGAATTCTACGAATTGAAAAACTGAAGGAGGCCAATGCAAATACTTGTACAGTTTTACCGTCATGAACCGATGAAAGGTATTTCACGCAGTTATACACAACGTTCGACGGAAACCAAGATTGTTGCATTAAAGACAACGACAGAAAATTAAAAGTCATTGCCAAATGAAAAGGCAAACGACACAGTTAAATGTAACAAGGACAACATGCAGACCGCTGTCCTAAATTATAGTAGTGATGATCTGAACATAGATTCAGAGGCTGTTTCGGAATACATTATGAGTATCGTTCAGAAAGAAAGTGAAATTTAACAGTCCTGAAACTAAATGCAGTTGACAAGAGCGTTGTGATATAAAATACTTTTAAAAAATCAGAGCCAGGCCTTCGGTGTGAAAATATAATGAGCTTAATTTACAGGATACATGTACACTGGCTTTAACAACTGTATGAACCAGTATGTATCTCTTCTGTCAGACAGAAACATCTACTCATGGAACATGAATGGCAGAAAAAACATTCTAGTCTGATGGAGCCTATTCTAGAGGAGCCTAAGCAAAGGGCCGAGCAGATCAAAAGCAGACTAGACGATACTGGATATCCTTCTGCTTTGCAACCAGTCACAATGAGTACATTGATTCCGCGGAACTTATCGAGCGTAGAAACATTCAGACTCACGCCAGAACCTCGTGATTGCGATCAAAGTTCACCCGATACCAAACAAGTTGAGACCAAACCAGTGGAACCAAATGTTGTAGAAGCATTCAAAGTTGCACCAGAACCTGATCAAGGATTAACCAAGATAAAACCAGAAAAGACCAAGCCAGTGAAACCAAATACAGGTTTTCCTCAGCAACACAGGGCTCTCTCCTGTGTGGTGACGAGACATAGGCCAACATGGAGGAAACGTATCATGAGATTCCTGGATTTTTCAAAGGATAAATGAGACAGTTTTGTGTAGAGATGGGAACATAAATATAAAGAATTGTAATAGGGTCTGACATTCTACAAATACATGTAGTAGACAAATCACAATTCCAATTTATGAAAATCTTAATCAAACTATTTACAATTTTTTTATGTCCCATTATTGATATATCGTAATATGTGTATATTTTCTGTCTTTAATATTGGGCACGCTTCAACAAATGTATTTTTGTAAAAATAATGAACAAATAATGTCTATATTAAAGAAAACATCATGACCATAACACGAAAAAAAAATCATTCTTGTAGCCCCTGCAGCCAAACCTTGGATATTTTGATTTGTGAATTTGAAATGAAGTCGCTTAATTTAGTAAATTTCTTTTAAAGAATATCTTAGATCATCCAATGTATGAGATAATAGAGATGTAATGTTTAATTTATGCAATACTTTGCATAATAGACGTGTCTACTAGTCATTTAATTGCAAAAGTCATAATTTCTTTTTAAATATTCATGATATGTTTATATTTATTATTTACATGATTAGTTTAAACTATTTCTTTTAAGTTTTAAGGGAATATTTGTGAAAATATAAGTGAAGACATTGCGTGTTACGGTCAGGGCAAGTTGCTACGGTCATGAAATAATGTCATGGCCATGACGATTTAGTCAAGAGATTCTCCAAATCATGACCTTGAATGAAAAATAAAACAAAACTAACAACACTGCTAATCAAAATGCATTGTATTTAATTCAAATCAAAATTATTAAGGACCATATTTTCAATTTAACTGCAAATTCATCTAAAACTCATCTTCTTCTTTCTCAATCTCATCTTCGTCAACAGCCAGTATGACCCTTGGGTATGCCCTACCATCATATCTACGGTCGCTATGATGACCTTGTTTGCGATTACAAATTATCACTAAGTCATATGTTGATACCCTTTGTTAGACTGTCATTTTCATACTAGATTTGACGACGGGTAACCCCGTTTACTTTGTTTCGACTACAGGCTCACGGCGGGTGTGACCGGTCAGCAGAGGAAGCTTACTCCTTCATGGCACCTGATCCTGCCATCGCTTTTGTCGGAGGTCCATGTTGCCCTACACTCGACTCTCTATGTGCATGTTTATCAGACTATGATTACGTTTGATACTTTGTTACTTCGCCATTTTATATCTAACAACACTGTTGCGATAAAATATTTTCGTCCACCAGTTCGATTTTATGAAGCTGATTTGTTCACGAATCTGCTCTGTTTCCCTTTCCCTTTCTTCTGGACAAGACGAAGAATCGAAATCGGACTATTAAATAAAGTAAACTCCATTGTTTGGATTCTACTAGTATGCAATTTTATCATGACGTGTATCATGGGAAAATAAATTCGCTGCCATTGTAAATCGTTACCATTACTTTACCATTATTTCATAGATACACATCACTTGCATTGGAAAGAATGCTAATTCAAGCTGGAAACAGTTACAAACTATGTTCGGACGCGAACAAAAGCAGGAAAGGGGTCTGCAGCTGATCTTACCTTGGAGAAGGACTACGATCTGAAAAAAAACCTCTTATACAGTGTATTTAGGATAAAAAATTATTTTGTTTATTATTAAACCGACGTAATGAAAATTTGCATCACACAATAATTCCACAAAATAGCGAATATATAGCATTTTTGTTGTACCTGATCAATCTGCATTATGTTGGGAATTGGTTTAATCGACAGTGAGATTTCTTCCATATCCTTGATGTTTTCCTCAGAAACTATGATCAGTTTGATTGCTGTGGACGATTCTAATGCCTTCATAAGATCAGCTGTTTTTATGATATATCCTCCTTTGTTTACGTTAAATTACTAAGCATCAGCTGTTTTCTTGACAACCGCCTCGATACCGTCAGTTGCACCCTTACCATGTCCTGCTTCCAAGAAACTCCAGGTTGCTGAACTGAAGCCATAGCTAAATACTATGTTTGCTAACAAGTAAATATTATGCTTGTTGCGGCTATCGCTAATTATATGTATAACAGTGACGTTTGTTTCATTCCTCAGGTACTCCAGTACCGGCCCATGTGGCTGCTGGGTTATGCTTAAGGCAGTCTGACACTGTACAAAATGACAACTTTTTCCTTTGAGTAAACTACTCCAGTGTGCAATATAAATTGGCGAAGTAAACAATGTGTTAATTAATCGTAATCATAGTCCTTAAAACATACATGTATATACAAAGTCGAGTGTAGGGCAACACGGACCTCCGACAAAAGCGAAGGCAGGATCAGGTGCCATGAAGGAGTAAGCATCCTCTGCTGACCGGTCACACCCGCCGTGAGCCCTTAGTCGAAACAAATGAAACGGGATTACCCGTTGTCAAATTGGTGTTTTGACATATTCTGCGGTCGGACGAAGAACGTTGAAAGGTTTGAAACGACAACATAAGCTATAGGAAATTTTGCAGAATGTCTCAGTGAGAAATTTCGCATGCAGCGTTTTCAAGTCAAAGTTTAATAAACGTATCTGCCTCTTTATTCCCTTCCAGGTGGTTATAGTAGTCTTCTTCACAGTTTTCATCCTTGTGTTATCATCGCGATCGGGAAACTCGCATACAAGTGTCTTTGTCTTTATGGCCACCTTTACACATCTTCTAGTCTTAGTCTTACTCTTCCTATGGACAGAAATTCCCAGAGATCGCTGTGCATACCGACCCATACGATAGCGTCTTATTGTCTGGTATGTACAGACTATGGTTGATATCTGGCACTTTTCTTGGTTGCTTTTTGCCACAGTGTAACGTTCTCTAACCCTATCATTAATTGTCTGATAAAGCACGAGAGCTCTTTTAGTTTCTCCCTTTTAAATTATCAAACAACTCTATTTGAGTTTGTCTTGTTTTTTGTATAAATTGCTCGAAGTAAACAATGTCACAGTCCCCAAAACATATATATAAGTCGAGTGTACGGCAACACGGACCTACGACAAAAGCGAAGGCAGAATCAGGTGCCATGGAGGAGTATGCATCCTCTGCCGACCGGTCACACCCGCCGTGATCCCTTAGTCGAAACAAAGTAAACGGGATTACCCGTTGTCAAATCTAGTACGAAAATGACAGTCTAACAATGGGTATGAAACAAATCAGTCAACATATGACTTAGTAATAATTTGTAATCGCAAACAAGGTCATTATATAGCGATCGTAGAACTTGCGAAAATGATGAATTTAAAGGAGGTTTTTTATAACCTGCAACATCAACTTGTTTGTTAGTAGATGGCGTCGCTTTAAAAAGTCCTTATACGCATGGCATGCTCTATATCAGATTAGATCTCTTCTTCCATTTCTCATAACGTACCTAGCTCTTTATGATGAATAAAACGAAATGGAAATGCTATTTAATTTTAAAGTGAAGGCTCGTTGGACTGAGATTTACGGAGACAGCTGAATGTATGGCTGAAAGAGACTATCGAGGTATCAAATATTCTACATAAATATAGACATAGATATATCGACGACGTTTTATTTGTTAAAAATGGTAGTTTTCATTCTAATGTGGATTCGATACATGTATATCATTTTTCACACACTGTTTTGAATACGGATTGTTTCGTTTACCTGATCAAGACTATAGGTTCACGGTGGGTATGACCGGTCAACGGGGGATGCTTACTCCTTCTCCTTCTAGGCACTTGATCCCACCTCTGGTGTGTCCAGGGGTCCGTGTGTGCCCAACTCTTGTTTTTGTATTCTATTTGGGACTTGCGAGATTGATCACTGTTCGTTATCTTTGTTTTTACATCGGAATTAATTAAAAATGAAAGACACAGCAGAGTCCTCCACATCTGTTTCGTACTTGGATATTTTATTGAACATAGATGCTTAGACGGCAAACTAACAACGCACTTTTGGACAAACAGAGTGATTTCAGTTTCTCCATCATTAACTCCCCATAGTTATGTAGTAATACGCCATTATCACCTGAGTATGGTATTTATGTCTCAACTGATTCAATATTCTGCGTATGATCAGATTTTAAATCGAGACAGGCTACTGACAAACAAGTTGATGTTGCAGTGGTTTCAACAGCCACGATCGCAAACTGTATAATCTTTATAACGATCTAGTTTGTCATTTTTGCAGTTACTCCCCTTTCACCGGAAGAAGGGGGAGCGCTTACTATTGCGGTCCTCGGAGTCAGAACAAATAGTGTAGAATAAAGCTTACGAATATACTAAATACTTTATTATATTGAGTTTTAAAAGGTTTAGTGTCTTCGATTTTGTGGAGAACACTTTTCAAATTGTAATATTCAACTACTAGTATAGTAGAGTCAGGGGAGGGATGCTTACTGAAAATGTATAACATTATAGACAGTTGCTTCAACAAAAGTGGAAAGAGGAAATATTCATATCTAGTGATCAGCCATTCAAAAATTACTTTGCTAAACTCCACCCTGATTCTACACACATTTACTTTGAAGTTGATATTAAAGAAATGCTGGGGTTCCTCATTGACAATATCTTTGTAGTTTTTGGCAATCAGGTCTTCCAACAGTCTGTTGGAATTCCATTGGGCACCAATCGTGCTCCTTTCTTAGCTGACTAATTTTTATATTCTTATGAGGCAGAATTCATTCAAAAGCTTCTACATGAAAAGAAGAAATCTCTAGCGGTGGCATTTAAACCGACATTTCGATAAATTGACGACGTTTTATCTATCAATGATAATGATTTCCATTCATATATCGATTCAATATATCACAACGAACTAGAAATAAAGGACACCATGGAATCTTCCTAGATGTTTCGTACTTGGATATTTTATTGAACATGCATTAACGGCAATCTAAATACTTCAGCTTCTTAACAAACGGGACGATTACAGTATACCATCGTCAAACTTCCCAATTTATGTAGCAATATTCTATCATCACCTGCATATGGTGTGTAGTCTCTGAACTTATTCGATACGCAAGAGCTTGTCTGCGTATGGTCAGTTTTTGAATCGAGGGAGGCTACTTTACAGACAAGTTGTTGTTGCAGGGGTTTCAACAGTCACGTTTAAAGGCAGCATTTCGTAAATTCTATGATCGTATAACAATTTAGTTACCAATATGACCTACCATTGAGTCAAATGCTGTCTGATGTGTTGCATAGTCATTGTTAAGCCGTTTTTCACACACTGATTTGACTACGGATTGTTCCGTTTTCACTGATCAAGACTATGGGCTCACGCGGATGTGACCGGTCAACAGGGGATGCTTACTCCTCCTAGGCACCTGATCCACCTCTGGTGTATCCAGGGGTCCGTGTTTGCCCAACTCTTGTTTTGTATTCTATTTAGGACTTTGGAGATTGATCACTGTTCGTTATCTTTGCCTTTACATAGTGGTTATAATATAGTTTGCCAGCATTACCTGCCATTGGGTGAAATGCTGTCTGATGTGTTTCATGGCAGTTGTTAAGCCGTTTTTCATGCATTGATTTTTACTATAGATTGTTCCGTTTACCTGATCAAGACAATGGGCTCACGGCGGGTGTGACCGGTCAACAGGAGATGTTTCCTCCTCCTAGGCACCTGCTCCCAACTCTGGTGTGTCCAGGTGTCCGTGTTTGCTCAGTTCTAGTTTTGTATTCTATTTGGGACTTACGAGACTGATCACTGTTCGTTATCTTTGCCTTTATACAATGTATGCTCTAATTCACTAAATGCCATTCAGCGTGAAAGCATATTTTGTATGATTGATTGTATCGGCAGATGGGGATCACGCTAAACTATGCATTACTTAAAACAAAATTTTATTTGTGAAAGATATTTATGTCAACAATTTTCTTTATACACGTTTTTAACATTCAACGACTAGATCAACATGTACTTAAATCTAATATCACATGTACGTATGTAACAACAATTCAAGATTTAATACAATATTTTCTTCTCAAAATCAATTTGCAAAGGAAAACTAAAGTATATTAATAGGATTTTGTATGAAACACATTGCATTTAGAAATAAATTTATGATTAGACCAAACTATATTTTCATACTTACAAATAAAATATGTATAAACGAAAATTACACGTACGTACAAACAATCTGAAATGTTCTATTTACAAAATGATAAAAACAGTTCTCTTTTTATTAATGTAAATGACACATCTTTATAATCTTTCAATTTCTAAGTAAGCATGAGATCATTTTAATCGAAAAAATACTTGTATGAAATAAAGCATCTACTACCAATGCTCAGTGTAGCAATGTATTTGTTTTGGCCTTGGAATATCAATAAATATATAATTAATCTGTGTAGTACGTTATACATTACAAGGTTTTGTTAATATTTCTCCATAAAATACTTTGAATAAACCACTTTGAAAATTCTTCTTAAGAACTAAAATACATGAATATAAAAGTACAAACGAGCGTCTTTACTATACAGATAGCTGTTTGGCATATTTCTTGGTCTAAATTCCAATACTATAGTTTTCCTGAATAGTTTCGTAGTTCTTTGCAAAAAATGGCTTCTGAAGTTGCAATGCATTTCAGCAAATGTTTCAGTAACTTTTACAAATTACATGTACATGTACATGTATTACCTAATTTATTTACGCAAATATTGTTTCGTTACCACTTAAATTACTTGTAAACAAAATACACATTGAATAGGAAATTACAGAAAAATATCCATACAACATTACTAATATACATTCCCATTCACTTGCATTCAAAAACTCGAAATAATATTTATTTTCTTTAGCAAAATAATATTCTTAGAGTTACCCGCCTTGCTGTTCAAAACATGTTTACTTTTTATCAATACACGTTACGGCAAACGCATCAGTTGATCTCTTGGTAATTTATGGTGTGAATGAATTCTCTGTACAAAAATATTGTGCATTTGGGGAAAGAAAATCGAATCATTCACGAATCTCTGCTGGAGGTATCCGCCTTTTCTTCATTAAATGATATTCTTTTTAAATCACTGTCGCTGTCTACACTCTATTTGAACTTTGAATTTCCCGGAGATAGATTTTGGCTGGTTTTATTTTCACACAAACTTGCCACATTTCCTGTCCTGCATTCTGTTTTGTTCAGGAGAGAAACTGTAATCTTTTTTTTATGAATTACATGTTTTTGTTATGGCCTTGTGCTACGTCTGTATTTTGCTGGTTTTGATGATTTGATGCCAGTAGTCAGTAGGACGATGTGGATGTTCCATGACGTCATACCAATGATCTAACTGTTCCCCGTGACTGTGCCAGCCAAATTCAACCTACCAAAACATGTTCAAATTCAAATTAGAGATAAAAAAAAATAATAATAAAATAAAGATTAAAGCAATTTTAATGAAATAATTTTCATTTATTGAAGGTACTAAGTGCATTTGAAAAAACAGTAAATGTTTTAACAACAACATTTAATTCTAATGATATCAATGGTGCATAATCTCTTAATTTTCTTAGTGTCTACAATCAAAACAAGCGCTACAGAAGGTACATTCAAAGTACACCTAATCATAAAAACTTAGCATAAACGTACTTGCTGTAAAAATATTACCTGTCCAATTTCTTGGACCCCCATCATCATATCTTTGTGGAAAATACGAAATAAGAAAACATGCCCCAAAAGTTTGGGATTTTCTCTGTTTATTTCGAAAACGACTTGATGGTTCCACATCGGGTCCTGAGTGTTTTGGCGGGTTTTTGTAGTGTCCTTCGCTTCCCTTACTCCATTGACATACATCTCTACCTTCACATATGGATCTACAGAAATATGAAAGTATTATTAATATGATTATTTGTCTTTTTATCTTGTCGCCAATTTATATAGGCTGTTGTTTTATGTCCTTTTGAATGAAAAGGCAAAGATCAATCTGTAAGTCCCAAACAGAATACAAAACAAGAGTTGTGCTAATACGGACCCCTGGACACACCAGAGGTGGGATCAGGTGCCTAGGAGGAGTAAGCATCCCCTGTCGACCGGTCACACCTGCCGTGAGCCCATTGTCTTGATCAGGTAAATGGAGCAATCCGTAGTCAAAATCAGTGTACATGCATGGAACCCAAGGCTGTAGCAAGAAAGTTTTGTTTATCGTGCCAACGCTTACGGCGACTCGGGATCTCAGACTTTTTAGGTCTCATCCGAAAGGTATATGACTGAAACTTCTAAATGCCGAACATTTGGAGGAGGAGCAATTAATACTTATTTCTAAATTAGTTGGACGTGGTCAAGGTTGAATTGGGACTCAAAACCAATACCTCCTGGTCGCAATGGAATCAACCTTACCACTGAACCACTGCGACTGATTTGCCTAATTGTGGTATTCTTGGAATTTATATTTACAGTGTATAAATAGAAACATGAACTTACTGACAGCACCAAGTATTGAGACGCGTGGAATGTTCCTAGCTTCTAAGATGTTGAAAACCATTTTACCAGCCACTGGTTGATAGCATCCGGATATCCTTATATCACCTTGGTGTAGCTGAAAATATACAATATCAACCATGAGTACAACCACAGACAGCATCAGAAATACGCGAAATATGTAATCGATGCTGGTATAATTATACTTCACGAGAATTATTTTAAAAATGAGAATCACAAAATACATGATTTGTTGTATGGTAAACGGAGTAATTCGCACTCAAAATCAGTATGAAAAGAATGACCTAAGTGGTATGAAACATATCAAGACAGCATTGAAGCCAATGTAGATTGTAAATGCAGATTAGACCTCTATGGGCAAAGATAACGAACAGTGATCAATCTCGTAAGTCCTAATATAACACAAAAGCAAGAGTTGGGCAAACACGAACCCCTGGACACACCAGAGGTAGGATCAGGTGTCTAGGAGAAGTAAGCATCCCCTGTTGACCGGTCACATCCGCCATGAGCCCATAGTCTGAGACATGCACACAAACCAAACCACATGACCATATACTTTGCGAAATACTGTCAGATTTTGAACAAAACTGTTGAAATCTCTGTGTCATCAACTCACTAGTATACATGTATGTTATTAGCCTGACTTGGTTTAAAACTTATCGAGTTAATTGAGATACATAATCATTATATGGAGTTATAAAGGATTATTGCTACATATTTTGGGGAAGTTGATAATGGAAAAACTGACATCATCCCGTCTATTATAAAGGCGAGTTGTTAATCATATTAACGTCAACTTCAATAAATACATGTATATGGAAGGTTTAATGACAATATGCAATGGTACCCATGGTTTCAGATCAGCAAAACTGGTTGGGTTTTGTCCATCATTACTCACCCTGTACACAGTTTGTGGCATGATAGTAAGGTCCACAAGTCCGTTTTCTAACGTTTCTATTGCCCTTAGAGATATAGAAGTCACGCCCACTAAATGACGCCTGGTCACGTGATGTGATGAATAAACTTGAAATTCTAAAACTGTTTCGTCGTTAATATCGCTTGGCACAACGTCATTTATTATAAACTTCTCCAAAAAGGCGGGATTCTGTAATGAAAAAAAAAACAACTTGTCACTTGTAACAAAGGAACGAATTCATTCCTGTATTTATGAAAAGTATTTCTGCTACAGAAAAAGTAAGACTTGCGCTTGACATATTTACTATTTCATTCAATCCGACTTCTTTTTCAACAAATATTTTTGAAATACCTTTGTTTTGGGTATGGTCTTTGTTCTGTACTTAAATGATTTTCCTGGCACGAGGAACGCCTTCACATAAGGATTTAGTTCTACATCGTTTGGTAAACCCTCTATTCTTAGTCGTCTTGCCTGGAAAATACAAAGTGTTTGATATCTATAACATATAGCTCTATATTTACATTCTATTGTCACACCTATATCATGGGGCCAGAGTAATGCACTGCGATAATAATAAGATGCATGTATGCAAACTTTGTTTGGGCTGTTGCAGCAATGTGAAAAACGCTTCCATAATTCATTTAATTCAAATATGGAAGCTTGGTCACAGTAAAATAAGGATGGTGCATGTATACCTCATGATCTAACGTCGATAACGATTTTTTTAAATAAAAAACCCAGAATAATATGAAATTAAGCTTAACGCAAATATTCTTTTTTTTATTTGGAAGAACTCTTAAATTAGATAAAAATCTAGACTACCCTCTTTTAAATGTTGTTAAATATGAGTCTGCTCACCTCGATGATGATCACTGTCAGGGATGTCCTGTCTTCTGAATATTGGAACTGGACTTTTAGCTTTCCTGTTGACTGCAACGGTGCGGCCAATCTAGGCAAAACCATCTCCTCCAAGTTCAGGTCATGCATGACGACAGGCTTGTCTGGTAGGCCGATTCCACCTGGCCTCTGTCAACAGAAAAGGCAATATATAGAACATCGTCTGGCTGTTATTACTTCAGAATTACATGGTATACCATTTCTACATTAGCAAAGGATGTCTCGGAGCGAAACGTACGACTTAGCAAAAATACAGACTTAAATCGGAGACTAGTTCTAGATGTATTATTGTGAAAATAGAACAGCATTATAAGTGGTTTAGAAATACCGGTAATGTTTGTAAGGTTTTTTCAGGGCATGATATTGTCACGTGTTTCAACCAGAAATGAAATATGTTTATCACTAAATCAAATTGTGATTCAAAATTTTTAAATATCAACATTAACAAAATTGTTGTAAATTTGCCAAGTTTACGTTGATAAAGAGCAAATATAGTTTTACAATTTACACTCTAAAATACTTAAGCTGTATGGTCTGCTGTTTATTTGTTATTGTTGCAGAAAATCACTTTTCAGCAGATTTTAAAATTAGTGTTTAAATTATCAACTTTACATGGTTGAAAACATTTACAAGCAAAAGGAAACAGTAAGAACGAGCCTATAAATAGTCCCAAACGCGTGAAGGGAATCCCAACCTGAATAAGCAACTGTCTGTGAGAAAGCATAAAGCAACGAAATACCAAGAGATAATTGATAATTTTATATTTCTCTTAAACTTATGACACGGTACTTTCGTAATTAAACACGGATATTTACACAGACCACTAATGAAGTCTGAACTAGACACGTGACTATCATTTGAAATGACAGAGTGACAGTTGTTTGTATATACCGATTTAAAATCAAATAATTCTATTTAAAACTGGTGAAATAATGTATGACATACTGTGCAGCCTCGTAGATACATGTACGTACAAATGTACCTGCTATGATTTGAAAACATGTCGAAATTCGGACTATACAACTTTAAATACAGCGTTAATGATATAACCCTGATACAAAAAGTCATTCTAATGCATTGATCCTGCACAGATCAGTTTATTAATTCAAGAGACATCAAGTAGGATATGAAAATCTACAAATGTGGGCTTCCGACTGTAATTCCTTGGTATGACAGGAAGGTTTCAATCGATAGTCATCTTTGAAAAGAGAAAGGATATTCAGATTTGCGGTTTCCAGTCGTATTTCTCATCACCGTCTAATGTACTTTAGTTTATTCAGTTCACGATATCTTCAAATCCTTGAGGTTAAAAATGTCTGGGTTTTAATAAGGTCTTCCCTCGAGAACTCAAAGGGGGAAAACCGAGCTTCAAATTGTATCAATGAACATTTCAGTTTAAACGATTCTTACATTTTATGAAATCAATTGCAACTTTATGAAAGGTGGAACAATTTTATTAGTCGGGTGATTGAAATGATGATATGCGTAATTAACTAAGCTATATTCTGTTCACTTAACATGTATATGCTTTCCATTTAATAATGGATATAAACATTTGTCTGTTACTAGAACGTAAAGGAATACTAGAGGTGAATATCATTGAACAATTTACAATGCATGTCCGCACGAACTCGCTGTTCGGTAAATAGCCAATGATAAAAAGACCTTTATTATTAAGTTCACTGACATGAAAAAAAAAGCTCTGCTACATATACATGCATTTGTCTTTGCTGTTGTTTGTTTGTTGTTAGGGGGATTTGTTTTGGTTTCTTTTTTATATTATTTTATTATCAATCGCATTTTGGTGGTATTTATTGCATTGTGAAGAAAATCCTAATTCCCCCTAACGCTGCCAATACATTTCTTGGGTAAATAGATCGTCAAATCTTCCTCGATTTCAGTCAATCACTTAGCTTGCAAATCATAAGAAATTTTCAAAATACAAGTAATACAAAACTAAATTATTTCAACATTGTTTCCTTCAACCAATTTTTATCATATTGCATATGATCTCTTAAAATAATTGTACATGTACATTTGTTCACTTTTCCGTATATTTACAGAGCAAGTCTGATTTTAAGTAATGAAAATAAAATAACTTTTAGTTCGTCTGCCTTAGACTAGTCGTGCATTTGCAATACATTGATATGACGTTATCACAGTTTACATACATTGAGTTTCGGCTTCTTTCGTTGATAGTGGGGCCCAACTGTACCCATGCCGTTGTCTAGCGCTAACGACGAAAGAGTTATTCGCCTGCCATCTGTGCGACCTCGACCTAAAAATAAGGGGGAATGGATTAATTTCATTGAAATGCTTCCTAGATTGATTAGCTGAAGAACAAAAACAAACCATCGACAAACGCATAAAACAATTCCGGATACAGGACGCGCAGGTTTACAATCAATGAGTTGTGAGAAGGTGCAGCAGTCTTCCTCGTGACAGAAATGACATCCGGTGCACGAGCTGATGAGAGTTTGAGGCCGCAAGTACAGTAGAATACAATGAATCTACGACACATGCAAGATATGCGCTTTTGCATGGCTAATGTAGACACATTGATTTGATTTTATTCCCTTGACATCAAACAAAAACAATTCAAATTCAAATTGTGAAGGCCAAAGGTTCTCTTTACATATACTTTGGTGTTTTGTAAGGATTTTGATATGGAATTAAGGTATTGTATTGCACAGTCGGACTTAAATCGATGCGCAATATCAAACTAGCAACAATCTCAAAAGCGTCATAAAAACATTAATACGCATAAATGTTTATTTTTGGTATTGCAGTAGTCAGAAGAGCTATTAATAAAATCGTATCAGTAAAAATGATTAGCTGGTTAATTCTTTCTAAACCGCGTGACATTTACAATTCTCGCTTATTCGCCTAATTATCATTCCGATTCCGGATATGATTATACAAAAACATGATACTTTTTAGGACATTGATTAATCTTTAATGAATCATAAATTCAAACTGAATATCCCGGTAGTTCTTACATACCCTCAGGCAGGAACACGTGTGTGGGTCGAATCTCGGCTAGTGAGTGACTTCGCCGGTACATCTTCTTTTCAGCTGGAGCTACCGTTTTGCCGATATTTTCCTCCAGACTAGATCTTCGTGGTTCCTGTTTCTGCATTTCCGGTTGATACTCTTCATCAATGATTTCAGAATCTGAAAAATCTGCCCAATATTCGTGGCACAATGTATTATCAACAACTCAGTTTACTTTATAGTTACATTTATATACACGTTTTAGTAGTTGATTCACTTGAATAGTGAATTTGAAAAAAAATATCCTCCACATCTAGGATGACGCAAATTTTAAAAGTTATGACTACATAATTCACTAATAACGTTTTTATCACAAGGTGCAGGTCTTCTTGTTCCAACAGAATTACTAGAAAACCCCATTACTAAGTCAAAAAGGGCATAATGCTTTTATAAGCCATAAAATTATATTACTACCGGTATCAAAACAGCAAAAAAAAATTTCATACTTTTGTATTACTTTGTAAGAAGCTCAGTACTAGAAAGTACATGAGCGATGTTACATCTTTCCACCTTTCTTTTTGGGGAATGATTTACGTCTTGGTGCACTCCGTTACTTCTAAATTTGACAAGAATAAATGCCTATCTACTATTTTCCTTACTATTTAGTCAATATCTCGGGAAAGCGCAACAATGCAAAGGTGTACTTGGAATACTTAATTTCATAAACATCGAATACTCTAATCTTCAACAAAGTGTAGCGGAAAATATATTTACAATCAAAAATGGTAACTTAATACAGTAGATGATGAAACCGACCTACCAGCAAGAATGTCGTCTGTAATGTCTCCAATTCTACTCGCATCTGAACTCTTCCTGCTGCTTTTGCTACTTCCAGATCCTCGTCGGGACGGACACTCAGAAGATAACATGGACGTACGTCTGCTACAAATGCTGCTTCCGGAACCCCTCCGATCAACGTCGGAGGCTGCAGAGGTTCGTCTGCTACTCAAACTACTTCCGGATCCCCTTCGATCGTCCATTGACGCTAGGGATGAGGCACAAGAAGTCCTTCTGCTACTTCCACTTTCACCTGATGACCTTCGGAAATAATCCGAAGCATAAGAAGTTCGACGACTTCCATAATCCACATAAATCCGTGGCACAACAAATTTTGTCTGTTCCGACTGGCGCCTGCGCATTGCAGGCATCACCAATGTCCTATTGTCACCCGGTTTCTCCTTTTCGCGTTGAATTTTGTCTGTGTAAGAAGAAACAGTTTCTTGAGGATTATTTGAATTGAAATTAAGAGGGAAATTATCCCTGAATGGAAAATATGTTGAGATCTTAGACACCGTCTCGCCCATTTTGAGTTGGCAATGTTAATACCCGTTTAATTCTATACAAAGACGAAGAGACATAGAAAGCACCTGATCTATTATCTTATAACGCTGTTACTGACATCTTTCATGCACAAGCATATTGTATTGAAATATTTTACGAATCTTGGGAGATCATATTGTCGTGACGCCTTTCATATCTACACACAGTCAGAGCGGTAAATTATTGAAAAGACAGACACAATTACAGCAGTACTGATCGACGGTAACATTCCTGGCGGTCGTCTTTCAAAAGAAACACCGTTTTCTACAAATCAAACACAGCCATGGCTGATCTGCCGGTTTGTGTGAACTATTGTACTCGATCATTTCATAGCATCCGTGTGATAAAACATCTTAATCTTCAGCATTATCCGAAACCATAGAACGACAATAATTTTTATCACGACTTCACTGCACGACAAGTGCCTATCTACTGGATTAACTTCCGCAAGGAGGCGCAATCAGCAAGCCAGGCGCTCAAAGGTCTTTTGTCTTTAAAACTTGAAATGGCGAATAATTCCTAATGAAGCTTTATCGCAATAAATATAATTAACATGTTGACAAGCAATTGTAGTGTGGGGGACGGATAGCCATAAGATACCCTCTGGGCGCAATGCCACGTGGTCCTAGATTTTATATTTCAATCGAGAGATAACTTGCAGCCAAGGATTCCAATTTGATGTTGACTTTGATTCTCAGGACTACAACATTTTCATTTACCTGCTGCAGACTGCCAGATACGATGTATTGATTTGGTTTTTTGTCGTACATTATGACTCAAGTAAAATTATAGCACTTATAATATCGGCGCCGTGTAAAATTGCGGTAGGGGTCAAAGTCCTAAGTCTACTACGTTTTATATTTTCTTCTTCCGCAAATTTTAATTTTACAAATTGGACTAGATTTGTCCGTGTAAAATTGCGATAGGGGTCAAAGTCCTACGTCTACTGTATTTTCTTCTTGTTCGCGAAAACATTCATGGAAGTTTTTACGAATTGGACTAGATATTATTGTAGAGTCATATGCATTACAGGGACGTCAGAATTTGCATCTTGTTCGTATATTTTTTTTTGAGAAACTAGAATGCAATGCACATTTTTAGGCGAGACCCGAATTTTGTCTGATCTTAATGCTGTGGAATGAATATATTCGAATGACTTATTGATAAGAATTTCTGAAAATCAACAAAACATTAACCTACATGTATTCTATAGATATTATATTGTAGACCTTTTTTTTTTTTTTTTTACTTTTTTCATTAACTTAAACATACATTACCTTGTCTGTTCTACCTGAATCAATTTCGTTGCTCTGATTTAATTCTTAAAAGCAATTATATGTAATCCATTTAGCTGCTACATGTGTAACTCGGCTTTTATGGAATTTGATATCACGATATGTCTGCAAGTATTACAACAAATCAAGTGCTTATCAGAAATAGAAGATTATTTTGAAGGAGGTACCGGGTATGTGTGTACTTGAAACATGTAGTAATACCGTAAAGTATAAGTATATTAAACAACCACCCTGCAGGAATCTGATTATTGTGCCAAATCTGACCCTGACAATAATAAAGGACGTTTTCCTTTACAAGCTACACAACATTGCTATACTAGCTATACTACACTACATGTAGCTACGTAGCATTGCTATGCTAGCTATATGACATTATTAGCTACTTAACATTGCTTTACTAGCTACGTAATTGCTATATTAGCTATATAACATTTCCATGGGGATCCGGGCTAGAATTGATTGTCGTAAGAGGCGACTAAATGGGGCGGTCCTTCGGATGAGATCACAAAAACCGAGGCCTCGTGTCACAGCAGGTATGGCACGATACCTCTCTTCCTGTTTAAAGGCCATAAGCGCCGAGCATAAGCCTAAATTTTGCAACCCTTCACCGGCAATGGTGACGTCTCCTTATGAGCGAAATATACTCGAGTGGGACGTTAAACAACATACAATCAATCAATCTTTACTAGCTACACAGCATTGATTTTGGAATTCATCAAAATGTGAATCTACATGTATATGAAAACTATGGTTCAAGTCGAGGGCACATTAATCACAACATGACCCGATCTCCAGCGCTTGGAGGATAAGATGATATTTCTCATTTGGTTTCATTATATTATTCATATGGTATGAGTCATGATTTACAAGAAGACATTGTAAAATCAGACGAGGACGTCTACATATACTTAGGTGTTGCTATTGGATGCCCAAGATGGCTCGTCTTTATTAATACCTTGTGAAACGAGAGAACCTAGGATTATATAGATGCACTAGTTAGACACATCTTAATTATTTCCAAAGGGAAAATAAGAGGACGAAAAAGACAACATCGGTTTAGACTTTTGATTTGTTGATCAACTACTCAATACATAACAAAATATAAATTTCCATATCTTATTTTACGAACAAATTATTTAATCCAATACTATTATAATGTTTCATTGTCATTATTACAAAATTGTAATCAAATAAATCTCCATCTGTATGACCTTGACTGTATTTTGTATGGAGAGAGCTTATATACGCAATGGCCACTATCCACTCCATTTATGTTTTGGACATAATAAATATTGTTCAAATCAAATTAAACATATAGTTGATCATTGATTAAAGGGGAATTAACAAAATTTATGTTACTATATAATAACGTATACAATTAAAGGACTAATTACATGTATGTTTCAAGTAAAAATAGCAAGTCAAGACATATGTTCATGAGGTTGTGGTTGTGAAAAGGACCCACATGTGATAAGACAGTTTTGTACTTTCCATTTGCGCTCTTACCAAACTTGCATCTGAAACAAGAAATTCATTGGCTGATTTAATTTAGCGTATTGCATCATCCTTCTTTTGAATGGTGACTGACGTCACGGGTTAGTGTGAGGTAACAAATCAATAACCTTTCACTTGTGAAGGTGGGAACAATATACCATTGTATTTGCTGATATAGTTTGGATCACGGTAATTACCACGTGATACATCGCTACACTATCACACCACGCTGTAGTGTTTATGACTATAGTCCACGTCATAAATTTCTAATAGTTCAGGAATATCGTTGTTTATCGTTCAAGTATGTAGAAATGTTGAATGCTTTTGACGTACTTTTTAGAAATCTTGGTGTTCTTACCTCCTCACGTGGTGTGCTGGCTTTGATGTGTTGACAAACACAATTTTGGGAACCGGATTTTATGTCATACAAAGTAGACTCATTTCTTGAAGATATTTAATTTTCCTTTAGGTTATTTCATTGGGGGGAGGGGTGTTTGTTTGTTTATTAGCTTTGGGGGGTATGGGAGTTTTTTTGTTTGTTTGTTTTTTGTTTATTTGTTTGGTTTTTTTATTTGTTTTTTTTTTATTTATTTATTTATTTTTTTTTGATTTTTTTTTTGTATTTGCTTTTTTGTTATAGAAATAAAGATCTTGTGTGAAAAAGAGGATTAGAATTTCTTTTACACAGGATATGCCTGGTATTTGCATAAAATCCGGTTCCAAATGTGTGTTTGTCAACACGCTTGTCATAGCCTGGAAACAACGTGAGGAGGTGAGGACGCCGAGCTTTCTATAAAGTACGGCAAACGCATTCAGCATTTCGACATACTTTAAAGACAAATCAATTTAGGGAGTAATCAAAAAGATAAAAGATAATAAATTTTTGATGCAAAAGATTTTCCTCACCGACGCCATCAACTGATATTTGAGTCACGTGAAATGCAAACATAAACAGGGCTCGTGCCCTCTTTTGAATGTGAAAAGTTTAGATGTCTCAAATGAAAAGGTGTGGATGACAAGAGTGATCAATCTCATAAATCCTATACGAAATACAAAACATGTTGGGCAAACACAGACCCCAGCTGGATATATCAGTGGGATCAGGTGCCTTGGAGGAGTAACCATCTCTTGTTGACCGGTCACACCCGCCGTGAGCCCATTGTCTTGATCAGGTAAACCAAGTTTTCCGTAGTCAATGCTGCTTTTAAACGTGACTGTTGAAACCCCTGTGGTTTGTCAGTAGCTTGCCTTGATTTAAAACCTGATCATACGCAGAATAAGCTCTTGCGTATCGAATCAGTTGAGAGACATAAACACCATATGTAGGTGATGATGGAATGTTGCTACATATATATGTGAAGTTGACGATAGAAAAGCTGAAATCATCCTGTTTGTAATAAAGTTGAGTTGTTAGTTTGCCGTTAATGTCGATGATCATTACACAGTCAAATCGAATCGATGCAGGCTACTGACAAATAATTTAATATTGCAAGGGTTTCAACAGTTACGTTTAAAGTCATCATTTCGCAAATTCTTTGGTCGTTACAGCGATCCAGCCAACACAACATGCCTTTGGGTGAATGCTGTCTGGCGTGTAAGCCTGTTTTGACTACAGATTTCTCCGTTTACCTAATCAAGACAATGAGATCACGGCAGATGTAACCGGTCAACAGGATTACTTACTCCTCCTAGGCACTTGATCTCACCTCTGGTATATCCAGGGGTTCTTATTTGTCCAGCTCTTAATTTGTATTTCGTTTAGGACTTATGAGATTGGTCACTGTAAGTTATCGTTACCTTTTCATATATCTTTGTTTCAGGATTTTTTAAATTTAGGTTTATTGCTATATTTTACAAGAATCAAATAAAATACTACCATACTATTGATTAAATACCGGTATTTAAATAATTTTTGTATTAAAATCGCGCTCATGCCCATTTCATTCTGGAAATATTTTCAGCAGTATCTTTTTAATGAGCATGGTTGATGGAAACAAATCACTTCGAATTTCAAAAATCCTACGAGGAGCCCTGATGCGTACAGCCATTTTCAATTACATAAGCAATCTGTTATCAACATTTTAATTCGAAAATGAAATCGATGATAACTAGAGTCACTGTTTTTTCTTTAATATGATGGTTCAGGTGATATTCAACTATTCAAGGTAACACCTCCAGAACAAAGAACGAATGGTATGAAAATAAAACTTAATTGTGCTAAGAATAAGGAATTCATATTTCTATAAAAAAAAATTGGTAACTGCTAACATTTACCTACATGTAAGATCCAATTTTTTTTAAGGAAGCAAGCAGAAGTAAACAATATGCGTGTACAAGTCCTCTTTGAGACCCCCCCCCCCCCCGCCCTGTACAGACGTGTCGGAGTTTCATGTAATAGTTCATAACTTCATCTACATGATTTGCCCAATTATTTCTACCCTCAAGATCAATTAAAACATGTATCAATATAGAATTCTTTTGCTTCTACCTTAAATCTTTGTTTTACAAATCATTCAAAAAGATATGGTGCACGCAAAGTCCAGTTGCTATATTTACTGTAGATTTGAAATTCTGTGTATTCGATCCTCATGCACGTGACGTCGAAGGTAAATTTATGCTAATTCAGATTGTACTAGTATGTGGATTTCTCAAACTTAAGATTTTTATCTGCTTCCTAATTTGTTTGTTTGTTTTGTTTTTCCACCTGCAAAGTATCAATTTTCCCCATACAGCATAGAAATTACACAGAATAGATACTGTAACAAAGTTAATGTATATAGCATTATTATTTTAATGTCGAAGCCTCGTGCAAGTACTTTTAGTACTTTGATTTTGTGTACGAGATAGGTCAGGACCCCCATTCCGCTTAGTAATAAGGGATTTATAAATTGCTAAGACCTGCGAGATTACTTGTTTAACTGAATACCATCTTTTAGATCCTGTTGTCACAAACATGGCGTAAAACCATCGGCTTTGCGAATTTGCTGTCAACTTCAGAGAGACGAGTCAGCAACTGGAGATCTCTGCTCTCTGATTCAATAACAGTTGCCATGACAAATTCGAAGGCCAAAATCACCAATCGCCACTAACCATAAACGGTTTGAAAGTCATGGAATCAATGGTGCTTTATTCTGCATATGACAGTTCTTACTTCTCTCAGCCAAAGGGTTGATAATGTATCAGAAATGTTCAAAGTGCTGAGTTCATGTCAAGCCAGCTTTTAATTGGAATAATTGATACCACTATATGTTTAGCGTAAAAATTTCGCTCTTGTCCCCGACCGCTTGGCGACTGCGGCTTATTGCACCTGAGGTGCTGGATCTGCTGTTCCTTGTGAATTGTGGTTAATTGGACTCTAAAAGCTCTATGGTCCGTATTAACTTTACGATAATTTTCATGCGAAATGTACGTCAAATAGATTTTTGAAATTTTTTCATAACTGCGAACATAATTACGTTTTTGTACGGATTATTTAAATGCAGCGAGGAAGAAGATGCGCAGAGAGGAGAGAGAGGAGGGAGAAGAGAGAAGAGCAGACGAGACGAGAGAGAGAGAGAGGAGAGAGAGAGAGAGAGAGAGAGATTTTAATGTACAATGTATTTTCTCTATCTTCCGACTATTTTTGTAAATATTTATTAATCCAATTATCCTGTATTACCACCACACACGAAAACAACACAAATATCAATCAAAAAAACGAATTACAGCCCACACATCATAAATGACGCTGTTTACAAGTGTCAACTACGGCCACCTGGTTGTGACAGAAAGCTTTACGTGTTCGATGTTTTCAGCGGGTCAAGTCCAACAGACGATATCGAAATACCGCCTTCCATTCGATAAGAATCATTGATTTATATTAGGTGTAGAATGGTCAACGTCGTTAAGAAAAGATAAAGTGTTGATACGAATCATGGCAAGCTATATAACTGACGACCGACACTTAACTCACTATTTCCATGCTTTTTTTTCTGCGTTTTATTTGAATACTGTGATTTTTAAAATCACAATAAAAACACGTGGGCGTATTGATTGTAAAATGACTTCAAACGCACACCAAAATGAAGACGTCATTTCAAAATGAGAAATTGCAGAAAATTCTAAGACAAAAGTGATTGATTGTGGTTTATATTACAATGGCCTTGAAAGGTAATGTGATCTTAATGAGTGCTTTGCTACGGTTTGAAAGTCCAAGTAGACTCTCCCTTTCCACCTTCTCCAAGAAATCTCTTATCAAATCTACCTGTATCTAGATGACAGACATTATTTTAAGGTCTTCTTATTCTCCCAAAGGTAATTTCTTTCTTCAGGGGTGCACAAACAGGTCATTATTTTATCCGCGTGGTTTACTTTCAAGCAAGAAAATTAATATTTAATGCCTACAAACAGATTTCCAGCCTACGCTTATTACTATAATGAATGAGAGTGATCAACACACGCTATCAGAAAAAAAAATATTACGGATATATGAGATTAATATAATCCTTCATTAGTACAAGTGTGGTATAAGGAAACTCCGCCGAGGAGACAATATTCACAGTCTAAGACGAGGTTTTGCCGAGTCGCTGGACTTGTTCTATTCCACATCAGTAAATGAGTTTATATAAACTGTTTAGTAGCTTGGAGAATATTTAAAATCATATCATTATTTGAACTTCAATGCAAAAACTATATATCTAAGCAGGCAAAAAGAGTGTATCCAAAAATGATTTACATTGTAGTGTCCAAGGTTGTCTTGACCAGCTTCAAGGAAGAAAATTATTCTCTCAAATTTTGCTTATTTTAGAGATTTTGCTCATCTACATTATGTATTGGTCATCAATTTTACCCAAGCCAAAGGTTGGAGTTAAAGTTCCTCAAACTTTTCCCCTGAAACCGACGATCTGATGCTTTGCTAACTATTCAAAAAGCGGATATTGTCAGCAAATTGCCCACCTCCCCATATCCAGTATTCCATAAATTGTTAGTGATACTGTTATATGATTTATATAAACAAATTTGGCAATGACAATAACAATGACCCTTTGTTAGACTGTCAGATTTGACGACGTGTAACCCCGTTTACTTTGTTTCGACTACGGGCTTACGGCAGGTGTGACTGGTCAGCAGAGGATGCTTACTCCTCCATGGCACCTTCGCTTTTGTCTGAGGTCAGTGTTGCCCTACACTCGATTTTGTATACATGTATATGTTTTTGGGACTATGATTACGTTTAACACATTGTTTACTTCGCCAATTTATATTGGCCTCGATTAAATTGTTCTGCAACAAATATTTGGAATTATACATATATCTAACAGGAAATTCTAAATCTAAATGCAACTACACACGTATAAACTTACAATTTTTGTAGAAAAGACATTATAATGCAAGGTTTAGCTATCCTGGTCCATCGGTTCTTTTATACTTTATAAAAAAAACAAGATGTGTTTGTGAAACACTAATGCCCCAGTATTCCACATGCCAGTGGAAGGGGGGGGGGGGGCTTGTTTTAAGGATTATACATGTGAAATATGAAAGGTATATCATTTACCATTCAAAAGTTATGGCCAATGTTGAAAGTAAATCAAAGTTCAAGATCAGTAGGTCAAAAGTTTTGGTACCAAAAGAAAGGATTTGTCATAAGGAATACACATGTGAAATATGAAATCCATATCTCTTACCATTCTAACCCGTGGAGATCCGGGTTAGAATAGGTCCTCAGCATCCCCTTGCGTGTCGTAAGAGGCGACTGAATGGGGCGGTCATTCGGATGAGACCGGAAAACCCGAGGCCCCGTGTCACAGCAGGTGTGTCACGAAAAAGATCCCTCCCTGCTCAAAGGCCCTGAGCGCCGAGCATAGGTCTAAATTTTGCAGCCCTTCACCGGCATTGGTGACGTCTCCATATGAGTGAAATATTCTCGGTGGGACGTAATAAATAATCAATCAATCTCTTACCATTCTTGAAAACATTATGGCAATGTTAAAGTTCTTAAAAAGTATACGTCAAATTTTAAGGTCAAGGTCAGGAGATCAAAACCATTGGTACCAGTGGAAAGGTCTTGTCATAAGGAACATCAAAACCCTAGTATTTACCATTCAAAAGGCCTTATAGCAAAGGTTAAAGTTTCAGACAGAATGACAGAAAGGACAAAAACAAAATCCTCCCTCGATCTTTGATCACGGGGGCATAAAAACCACCGTGTTCCCCAAAGTATATACACCTCAAAGGGGCACGTCATTTGAAAAACTTTGTATTCTCCTGAACCAAGAACACATTTTTTTTGCAAACGGTCTAGTACTTCTAGAAAAGAAGTCAGAATGTGAGGTTGACAGATGTCTACAGACAACGAGCGGATTACAGAGTCCCTTCAGCCCAGGATCAGGTGAGCTAAAAACAACCCCCTCCATTTCAGGGTGGCGTCACAATCAGGCAAGTCGTGCTGTATGTCAATATAGCCATTGCTCTTCCCATAACTCCAACACGCAAAACCCCATCCATAATGCTCGTCTTACAATCACTATTTTTAATATGGCTTCAAGGAAATTAGAATTGCTGGTTGACAACATTGTAAGTTTGTCTCGTCAATTGTCTCGTCCCGTGTTACCTATCAAATTGATTTACTTGTACTGTTAAGGTTCCATAATTAAAACTTTACGTTCAAGCACACAGTATTATATCATTTAACACCGAATGTATTTTTGTCATTATCTGCCCGTTATGATGTACAGTACATGTAATTTCCGAGAATTGGAATCAAGTTTCACTTAACATTAGTGGTCCTATATTATATATACCTCTACCATGTATGATGATTATCTGCTTTAATCATCATATATGGTACAGGTAATCAGTTCATAGTGGTTCTGTCAGTATCTCTGTCTTTGTTGACGTATCGTGGATATAATGTCCCCACATTGGCTACATGATTTGGGGTGGGGGTATGGTGGCGTTTACTTACTGTAGAGTGATCTGAGTATTTTCTTTGTCTGTTTATCCCAGTAGGTTCTGGTTCTGATGGAGGGGTACTTCCAGCAGCAGAAACCTAACAATCCCGCACTAAACAATAGAAGACTCACAATGGCAGTCAACATGGCGGCAAGCTCTAACGACTCCACTGCAAATTATTCAAAAGTCAGTCTATCACAGTCTCTTCGACGAAAGGAAATATAAAGAAAACTATATATCATACGATAGTTTGCTGATATTTTACTGTTTGATAGTTTCGACAATTTTTATCCTTGATTTTTTACCGGTTCTCTGTTCTCTGTTCAAGATTTAAGAGTTAGATGAAGGCAGAATTTTCAAGAATTATAGTGACTAAATTACCTAATTACTAATTTTTTGTTGAATAGCATCATTTCACATTCACCTTTGGTGAGACAGTACGCATACTTACTTTGTTTTACCCTTTTCTCTTCAATAGTTCACCTGAAAATAAAAATAAACGTATAAGAGTTGTCATTCTTTTTTCCAAGAAATCCTCGAAGTCATAACCACAACACTGTAAGCTAAACCAGAATAATCTCACAGGTTGTATGCTTTTTGTAAAAAGAATCAAATTACAAAAATTTATATAACCAAATCGACTAATTAGCAACAATAGTGATCTGCGGACTGCCACAGTGTGCTGAAATTCAACCTCCAAAGCAAAGGAAAGCGTAATCTATAGTTACCTATCAGGAACATGTATAGTACTGCACAATTCCACAAATCATAAAAGAACATTTTTGCGGTAAATAGACTGTACTGGATAATACATTATGTAAAATGTCACATTTTTCATCAAAAGGCATTAAACTTGTCGTTAAACCCGAAGCCTATGCAAAACGTTTAAATGATTTAAGTGCAGGTACATGTACTTACTTGTACGTGCGCCATTAAGTTGTAAAGAAAATTATTCCGAATTTTTTCATATTTCACTCGAGGCAACAGTGAAAATTTGCACTCTAGATATAAGCCTTTAGAGCTAGTCATTGGGAATTTTCACCAAACGTAACGTTTTACTAGATATTTATAAGTCAATGCGTCTCTTAGGATAAATTTTCGATGATCATCAAAATATTGATTCCTCTATATTCACCATTCGACGCAATCACCGGGGAAGTCATTGGAGTCGAATAATTCTTTTTCACCTATATACGTTCATTTATTATCATATTTAATTAAAGAAATTATAATTCAATTCGCCTCTTAGGAGATATTAGTTCAATGGCATTAAAAATGAATCATATTTCGTTATTTCCGAAACCTAGTAACAAATCTACATGAATACAAACTATCAAACAATATTTGTCTATATGGTAGACATTTAATTCATATCCAGACCCAAGATTATCATAAAGGTGCTGCTAATTATAAAAAAAATAATCAATTTTGCCTGATTATGTAATTCTTGGAAATTCGCCTCCGTACTCGCACGTACATACAATGAAACATACAGAACGTCGTCCTTTAACCCCCCCCCCCCCAAAAAAAATGCTCTAATTTGTTACATTAAGTACGACTTATCTATAATGTTATTGGAATTCTTTTGTAACAGAAGTTAGTTTAGTTGTTCAATAAATCATGTAGCTAGCACATGGCGTGTTTTTCCTTACAAACTAAAAAAACTATCATATTTCAAATATGTTTGTTGCAAACTACAGTAGTTCCATCCGGTTTTGTAGTGCCATCCGTCCGCATGATCATTACCAACTAATATGGAACGATTTCAAGGTCAAAGGTTAAACTGACTCTTCCGTTTTAAAGTAACGAAATGATTAACATTATGATATTTTAGTACTTTTATCTAATCTAAATGTTTAGAAAATACATGAAAATATAAATATAAACAAAAAAAATGTCTTTCTTTGTTGGTTTACCGGGTATTGAAGGCAACAATCGTTGCAAGGAAACGCGAGTTATGATTATTTTTTCCCCCTGCTAGCTGCCTTCATCACCCTATAAACCAAGAAAGATTTTAGCATTTTATTTTTTGAATAATTTCAATTTTGGTTCATACAATCTTTTACCTGCAGTTTATTATCTTTTTTTTGTGCAATTGAGGATACCCCCCCCCCCCTTTCCGTGTTTACATGTACAATTTTCAGTTGAACGTTTGTATAGATCCCTATTTGCCATTTGAACACACATTTTGGTAATATATCACTTATCTTATCCGGTATCTCTTACAAAGCCTACTCACCGCAAGAATGGACAGGATCACAGACATTTTTTCTAGATAATATGTATGATACCAAAGCATTTTTAGTTGTCGTTCCAACACAAATTGATCGGGATTATGGTATCATTCATTTTATATCAAATATCGAAGATCATTTCTCACTTGACACTCTTGATGAGCAGCTCTAAGGAGCGCAAATATCGGCAGTAAACAAAATATATTTAGCCACTCTGTGAAATGTCGTGCCACGCAAATTCCAGAGAGACAAATTATTTTAATAGTAAATGACTTTAGTACTAGAATAACTTTGGTAACTTAATTTTATATTGAAACTCATAACCGTTGATACGTATTTTGATTCCGAATCTTTCTATTTATATCCCAGTTACGAAACCACAGCTGGTGACGTCTGAGTAAATTAAAAATTCAAATGGGGTGCAAAATAAAACTCGAACGAACAAACAAACGAAATTGGAATAGATCGTATTTCGTGACAACACAAGACTGTGTGATTGTACCTATAGTGATTGTGGTGGGGTTGTAACTAAAGACATTATAAAGACTGTGATTTTTAACTATAGGTTTGATTGACTCCATGATAATGTGTAATAGGATTTCTTAAAATTATTATTATTATTATTTAATTATTATTATTTTAAATTTCACTGTACAACACACTATTCATGTAAAGTTATGGAATTTTTCGAATTTTGATCATTCTAAAATTTTCGTCATTCCAAAATGTAAAAATGCTTTTTTTTTCTCCATCATTATTTTTTCGCAAAATTATTTTATGCTGCAGTATTCAAACCGATATAGTAATAATAAATTAATCTGGATTGAAATGACAGGATGGTAAAATTGATTTTGCATATTCGCCAGAACTGATTTTATAATTTTTTAATTACATCTAAATTCATCGTTCTCATCAAGATCCTAAGGATAGTATATTAGTCGCATAGAGATGAATAGAAAATCGCAATGATTGAGACGAGCACTTGTAGCGCTTGTTCTACATTGACAAAACTGATTCATCCATGATGAAATGAGATGCAAAACTGGTTCAAATTACTGAGCAACTGTTATTACAGCAAGATATGAACTGAAGGACACGCATCTATAGAGAGAGAATTCATTAGAAAAGCAAACTTGTCGCTGGTGCGGCGGAAGCCCTCAGCGATTAAGGATATTGGAGATTTGCCGGAAGTCGGATACACTGACAGGTAATGTCACTATGGATAAGTCATACAGTCCATAATATTCATCAATTTCTGTTTTAAGGGTTGTGAATTTATACCACAATGCCAGCTTGGAAATGATCATTTCCAAAAGCGATTAGATATCAACAACGTGCTACATGTACTTCTCAATCTCAACCAGCCTCAATGATGATTAACGCTTTTCTTAACATTATCTGCGTATCCTAGAATTTACCTGTGATGTTTTTGAAGAATTGTGTACTGTTATTTCTATCCTTGTGAGACGTAGAAAAGAGTTTGAATTGTAAATAGGTGTATTTGTAATTGCTTATCTAGTTTGGGTGGGGTTGGGGGTTAGGCAGGGATTGTCAATCGATTAGAACTATGTACCATTTGCTCTTATCGACTGATCTCTCAACAAGTCAGTTATTTCTGAACAAATCCAGCGTACAAAGCACATGGGAGAATAAGAAATGGAAATATGCCCACCAAGGGCAAAATCCAAATTAAAAATGCTGCAACTAATCTGAGATATTTCATTGACCAAGTCGATTTACAATATGTAGCTTTAAGGGAGTATGTTTTTCAATTTTTTTGTTATTTGTACAAATCGTAATGATGGCCATTCCCTTAGGTATAAACAATGCGCTTATGAATATGAATTAAATGGTTCTCTTGTTATATGTACATATAAGCACTTAACAATGAATACTTTGCATTTTCAATTTAATGTGATCTATGTACAAACTACACAGATATCGCGTTGTTCTGAGAGTGTCACATGTTGAAGACTTTTTATGTACATGTACCAAAAGTTTAGCAATGTCAGTATACAAGTAGTGTTTGCATGTAAAATGCACCACTTTTGTTTTCCAATAAAGATTGGTGTTGTCTTTTTATCGCATTTTGTAACAATGCTATGACTAGGAGACCACTGATTTACCTTGCAATTCTAGTAAAGAAACAGCTCATATGCCAACAAACTTCCTTTGATGTAAGTTTGTCTCTTGGCAATTTTCCTCCTGTCTTTATTAGGATGACTTGCTTTTTTTTTTCGTTGTTTAAAACAACAGTCAAGCTTTTACAACTTAACAAGTTATTTGGAATTAAACAGAAGAGCACAGTGTTCTGTTTTAACAATAGCGAGGTATATTTTGTAGAACTTATAGTGTGATGTCGGGTGTCAGTTTCTCCTCTGACTCTTTGGCACAAACAATTGTCGTTTTATTTAAGGAAACGTTCTCGCAAGGTGACGATACACGGTGTTTTTAAACACCGTGTATCGTCACCCTTGGCTAGCGAAGGCTTCTTTCTTTTCTAATGTTTTACAATACCGATGAAAACTTGAATGAATGTGATTCAGAGAGTATACAGATAAACGCATATACCATGATTATAATAGACCAATCATTATGTAGGAGTCGATATTGGACAAATCCATTGGGGAAAAGTGCATTATGTAATTCTAATGCTGCTGAAGTTATAGCTAATCGGGTGTGATTTACAGGCGTGGGGAGAACCACCGACGCTGTTCCGATCAGCTAAGGTCTAGTGTTATTAATGATACGTCTGATATCCTGGGAGCTGCTTCACGAGCTAGACTATCAATGAAATAACAAACTTACTATCCAATGTTATACCAATAATTCAAACATTTTGTGTGCGTGTGTGTGTGTGTCTTGTTCACTTTTCTTTTCGAACATTTCGGATATGAATATGATAATATTGTAGTAAAGGCTATGATAACGAACAGTGATCAATCTCGTAAGCCCCTAATAGAATACAAAAACAAGAGTTGGGCAAACATGGACCCTTGGACGTTCCAGAGGTGGGATCAGGACCCATATTTACGAGTACAAAGTTCGTAGGCGTAAACGTAGACGTAAATCCAGACGTAGCGTACATTTACGTTTGGGACGTATTTACAAACAGTCTAGACGTACTTTAGCCAGACAAAATAAGCGTTAACTCTACGTGTGCCACTACTAGTACACGTAAGGCGATTCGTAACTTTTGAGAATAAGCAAAGAAAATGGCCGACTGATAATTTTTATATCGAACTTCTGCTTCCGTAAGAGACTCTACAAACCCTCAACATGCAATTTAGGATGTCTCAGTGATTTAACAAATTAATCATATTTGTCCAGATAATTATTTCTTAGAGATCATCTGCAAATTGGTGTGACAATTCACAAAGATTTTGAGCCCGATTTATTTTACGTGGTGGTGGATCTAAATTAGTTCAGAGATAATGGGGAATCATGAGGGCTTCATTTATTTATTTAAATAAATGATGACAAACGTAACCATTTTAATTTCTACATGTAACTTATTATAGATGAGGGAAAGGAAAATACTTTCCCAAAGATATCATATATTTCACAAAAAATAAATAAATAACCCAAAGTGGACAAATGTAAATGTGTAATTATGCACATGGCAATATTTTAAAAAGAACAAGGGAACTTGTGTGTATAAAATTAAGTCATAGTATAATAGATCTCTGACAACAAATTTATTTAATTACCGGTATCTTCCCATCAATTATTATTATTTGAATTTTACTTGATCAATAACCTTGCATTGATCATATGTAGGACTTTAACTTTAGAATATCATTTCCCAAAATCTATAATCCTATCGATGGATCTTTCTACCATTCATTGAATTCTGACTGATGTACTACCATGTATGCAACCAGCCTACAATTTAATTGCAGGGCTAGTCTTTGGAGCATGAATTATTGAACCAAGGAACCTTCGCATCAGCATACATGTTACATGATATTTGATGGAACTAATATTTTCATTTCCAGTTTACACATATCTCGTTGATACCATAGACGTTCTCCCCCATGTATATTTTGTAATGAAGGTCCTACCCCTCTATACTACAATGTATAAATTATAATGTACTAATATTGGAGGGTAGGACCTCATTCATCATGACCTACTAAATCCTATATACGGCCCTCGTAGCTGCTCACTATGATGTGTAAGAACTACTAAAGTTGCATATCGTAGGAAGGTTTCCATATAATCAGATCCTTACACATTTTACTACTTGGTAGCCTGTGGGAGCCCGGGTTAGGAATAGGGTCCCCAGCATCCCTTGCGTGTCGTAAGAGGCTGCACTAGAATGGGGCGGTCATTCGGATGAGACTGGAAAAACTGAGGGTCCCCGTGTACAGCAGGTGTAGCAAGAACATAATTTTAGCAATTTTTATAGATGCCAAAAAAAGAGGGTTATTACCTCCAATATGGAATAAATATAGAATTAGAAATTTTTCAATTTTAGCAATTTCAACACTTTATCAAATGACAAAACCCCAGGTTTCCTCTCTTTACACTCAGTGCATTCATCCACAGTTTTAAGTGTAATGGGAAGAAAACTCAGGGGTCCAAAAGAAAATGCATGTTGCCTAACTAAATGCCAAAAAATCAAATCTTGCTAAAAGTTATTTCTGGAGATACAAATTCATTTTTAGAAATTGGAGTGATTACAATAACAATAAAACATGATATTATCTCAAATTAATTTATCTAAGTAAACCACATATATTAAGTATCTTTATAATTACAACATATAAAATATTACTTAAATACATACATTTCTAATTCAGTGTTTAACATGTTGAATATTAAAACCTTTCTTTTATTGCAGAGCTTTTTAAAAACTTTTGATAAAATCAATGCAAGGGCATTCTAGGATTTTTTCAAACAAAAAAAAAAAGGGGGGGGCCGGGCTCCTAATCAGTATCAAAAACTTAAATTAATTCAAAAAAACAAAACACACACAAAACAACAAACAACAGCCCACAGACCTTTCGGTCACCTTCAGGAGTAATTTTTAAAAGTCTTTCATATGAATAAAGACACATATCACTATAATGTCACTTTTGACTCCATCATGGAACAAAAATGGTACTGAAATTTACAATTTTGGTAAGGAAAGGATCAAAAATTTTATTATCTACAAGCATTAAAGATGTTATTTAAACTTTACACTAAATAATACAAAGTTTTGGCCCCACCCTGGGGTCAAAAACCTCTATCCCAGATATCATGAAAATTGGACCAATTTTGCAAAGGCTTTACATCAATATGCATTTAATTTTTTTTAAAAAAGATATGCAGCTTATAGAGAAGAATTATTTAATTTGTTTATTTGAAACTTTTCGTCCCATCCCATCAGAAATCAATTGATTTCTGACATTTGTTTATTTGGAAACTTTTCGTCCCACCCATAAAGACCCCACGAGTCCAAAAATTTACAATTAATTTATTTATGTCTCCCTTTGTCCAAGATGTTTCATACCAAAATTGAATGAATTGGAATAGTTAATCAATTCATCAAGATCAAGTTTTTATACTATTTTCATGAAAATATAAGGTTTATTAATTGATTTCTGAGATTAAAGGAACCTCTGACCAAAAAAAAATTGAAAAATCTCAAAACAACACAACCACCCCCCCCCCCCCCCAAAAAAAAAACAAACAAACCAAACACATCAAAAAATTGGGAAGATTAAAGGGCCCACTTGAAAGGCCTGACGTGTTAATATCAAAACGTCTATATAAAATAAACCAATGATGAGAGGGGAAATTAGACAAAAATCCAAGTGATATAACATGATGCAGCAGCAGATGGAACATAAACATCAGCATCATGAATGTTCAGTACAAGAACTATGGGTTCCAGAGTTGGATCGTTCAGGCCACGCCATATTGTTTTTGAATCATTTCTGCTGCTTGTCCTTTCACACAATCATGACAATGGAAGACAGGCATTTTCTTTGTTTTGCAAAAGATTTTTTCAGGCCACTCTAGCACTGCTACCATGAAACCTAAAATAACATGCAAATATTGGTATTACAATGATTTTCAACAGTGTTACTTCACTGCAAATTGAATATACATACATGTAAATACAATGTACTTAAAAGAAAACATGACACATTGATTGTTAATAAAATACTAGTAAACAGTAAATTGTGACATACAAGATTTGTC
>CAJDSM010055887.1:0-14900 GCA_903981925.1 Ostrea lurida | reverse complement strand
GAAGGCCATACTATAAAAAAAAAGTACCGTACAATAGTTTCTATAGTAGGGATGTTTTTTGTTTTATTTTTTTGGGGGGGTGGGGGTGTATTGTTTTGTGTGTTTTGTTGTTGTTGTTTTTTATGTGTGTGTGTCTGTTGTTGTTTGTTTTGTTTTGGGGGAGGTGTTAAATTCTCTTAGATATGAGATATGTCATTTTAGAAAAGTTTGATTATGTGATCTTTTATAATGAATACTTTAAAAAATATCATTCATTTATTACCAGTTTACTGTATAAGGTTGTTTGTAAAGACAGCGGATTTTATTTATACAAAAAAAGCTTACTTGACTTTTACCCAGAATTCTCAGCCACTGAATTATATGTAGTTAGATTCATCATTGTTTACAACTGCAGTGCGTTCATGGGGAAATGAATATCATTGCAATAAGTAAACATATCTAAAGCAAAACATTAGAAATGCATATTCATTGTAGCGAAGGTGTTGTAAATGCCACACATATTAATTGGCGGTACTTAGATTTATATATGTACTATCAGATTAACAAACAATTATTATTTATAAATTATTAGACAGTAAATGATTCTTTGTCAATGATACCACCATGTGATAAATATGTATTTCATGGATACTGAAACAGCCGTACTTCGTTAAAACTGGCAATAATGTGGAGAAAAGTAGCTTCAACCCATCTTTATCACACAGTACTAGAATGAAAAGTATATGTTGTGCTAAGAGGGATACATGTACCTGACCATATGGTCGTTTGCTTTTAAAATGTTTTTATTCTACTGTAAATCAATGCCATCATAGTACAGTATTGCTGCATACGGCAATTTGTTTCTCCATTTTCCTTAATTCTTTCATAGGACAATGAAAATGATTTATTAAAAAAAAAACCCAATAGGTTAAGAATTTATTTATCCCATTATATCTTACATAAAAAAATAAATCTTTTGAAAGTGCTTCCAGATATGTGAATTAATTATGATGATCACTTTGTTTGCTGTAATCTACATTTACTATTGCTTATATACATGTTAATGTTACATATGTAAGTGATTGTATTATCAGACTGCTGATCAGTGTTCTTAGTATCATATATATATATAATGGGGACACAGTTCATTGCTCTTGCATCTGATGAAGTTTACAAATACAACTTCTTTTTTTTTCCCCTTCAAAATTGCAATTTATGAAGAACATGTCATGTAATTCTATCATGTGTTTTCCCAGTGGGGTTTTATCATACTTTCTTTTCTTTGTAATTTGAAATAATGAATTTGTATATAATAAACTCATTATTCTACATGTATATGGCAACTACTCCTTTGATTGCAGATGATTTCGTCTGAATTGTCAACATTGCGCATGTTTTATAAATAATTATCTTTAGGGGTGTCTATTCTTATTCTCTGTATTCTTAGATAGTATTTAAACCACATTTTTCAGAGGGTTGAAACAATATAACTTTAGATATCAAACGGTATTTGTAAAATTTGATTTGAACCAAAACAAAAAAAAAGCAAACCAACCGGTCTGCAGAGGATGCTTACTCCTCCATGGCACCTGATCCTACCTTCGCTTTTGTCGGAGGTCCGTGTTGCCCTACACTCGATTTTGTATATGTTTTTTTTTTTTTGGATTATGATTACGTTTAACACGATGTTACCTTCGCCTATTTGTTTGTAAAGATGGTTGATCCATGATCCAGATCGAGTATGATCTTTGCTGCTCCCTATATGGAAGTTTATGAATATTGGTTAACTGTTTATGAAAAGTTTATGAATATTGGTTAACTGTTTATGAAAAGTTTATGAATATTGGTTAACTGTTTCCAAGAAAAAATACACCCATGTAGCGAGACAAATGCAAACATGGGAATGTGTAAGCACTGTACAGGAGTTTTCTTTTATTAAGGTTGGGCTAGTTTTTAATGCCATATTTCCTTTACAAATCATGGCGTCGGACCATTCACTATGTGACGTATTTATATCGAAGTTGAAGAATGGCAAGATCGATGAAGAAAATAGTAGTTGTTCACTTTGCTTTGAAGGACACAAATTGTGTTGAATAAAACAAAAGGTGTAATGACTCATCAACCCGTGACAAGAACAGGAGATATTAATCTACCTATAGGATGTCGCTTATGGTGCCGGAAATTCTAGAGTTACTTGTTTGAGTTTTCGTTCTTCAGAAGTTCATGTGATTTGCTTTCCTATTACTGTTTCCAATTGTTCAGTCTCTGAGGAAATTGTAGTGAAAAGCGCAATTTTTTGTTTTGAAATAGTATCTTCCGAAGACACCATTAGCAATCTAAAAGAAAGAGTTCCGGAAGATCTGTAATAGTTTTCTTCCAGTGCTTGTCTCGTTATCAGAGCTTTCGGGAAACTTATATTTGTTCAAATAGCACGAGTCTTGTCAAAAGGTCCGAACGTGCTTGTCGGAACCAATTTTTCTGCTCACGGCACTGTCGCTATGCCAACGGAATCGATAACAAATAGGAACAAAAACGATAATAACCGGCATCGGGTCTTTTACTTAATGCATCTTTCTCCATTTCCCATTACTTTGTCAACCACTGAGTCTGTGGCATGACCATTGTTTCCACTTCCGGTCTTTTAAAATGATCATGGTCAACTTCCGGTTTCTGTCAAGATGCGAAGAATTATTCTAATTTCCACAAAGATATTTGACGTCTTCAAAGTTGGATACCGACTCCTTTGATGCTGGAAAGATCCAAGTAACGTGGTTAATTACTAATTTGATATACACATCCAAGAACCCTTTAGTCATCGTAAACAACGGAGTGACGGGTCTCTTGAAATGAAAGCGCATCACGGACGACCGTAAAGGAATCGTAAAACAACATTTAATACACCGTTATAGTTATTCTACAGAATGAACCGGTGGACAGGTGCCGTTGCTCGATGAAATATTTATGACACCAATATTTCTATATGATCGAATAAATGGATGATTGAATAAATGGAGGTAATTTGGATGACTGTGTAGCAAAGAAACGAAGAACGCATCTAAAATAGAAAATAGATTGCATTAAGTATGATAAATCAATTGCTTAGATTTACCGTGCTAGCAGCATACATATCTGATTATCATTTCTAGGTCCTCTGACACGCTGTTCAATAATACTGCTGCAGATTAACCGATGTCTTATTTAGATACATTTCAGAAATCCAAAAAACCATACCGTAGGTCGAGTCATTATCTAAGTGCCAATGATTTTCTCATTTACAAATCAAAATGGACGTATACCCCATCCCTACCCTTGATTTAATATATCTTGGGCCCCATACCGAGAAAGCTTTTAGTACATTTCATATCTTCAAACATATAAACAGAATCGATATTCTGCTATTTCTACCCGAAGTTAAATGATGGACGCATTCAGGCATAGACCAATAGGCGGAATGATTAAGGCTGAGAAATGTTAGTAATTTAATCTTTACATAAGGTGCTCAATTTGTTATGTTCAGAAACTATGTGAATTTAGTCTTTCAATGTATTGAAATGGATTTTGTTTGCAAAGGTCATTTTTTAACTGAATCGACTAATTTTTAGGTGTTATGTGTTGTATTTCTATAAAAGGGATTGTTTACTAACTGTATCATATTTCATCACACATCAAATTGGGGGGGGGGGGGGGGGGGGGGGGGGGGGGGGGGGGGGGGGGGGGGGGGGGGGGGGGGGGGGGGGGGGGGGGGGGGGGGGAGGGGGGGGGGGGGGGGGGGGGGGGGGGGGGGGGGGGGGGGGGGGGGGGGGGTTTGAAATGACTATAGCTCTTATTAAATGGTTATTCATTACAATGTGTAAATATCAAAGGCAAAGATGTATAAAATTCCAATGTAGCATTTATCATTAATAAATTATTTTACTTGTTACAGCAATTCTGATTGGCTGAAATAACGATTGAGGCAACATCATTAATTTTGGATATTAATGCTCCTTTGTGACGTCAGATGAGTCACAATGCATTTGACGTTATTGTTTTCACTTGTTGTATACGGCAAAAATTTGTCGCCTCATTCAAATCCTTCCATTATCTCGAAGTTATTCGTACACAAGTTAAATAAATTTTTTAGAATTAAATTATAAGGAATGAAGCTAATTTTGACCTATTTATACATATAATCTACTTGGTAGCAGTTTACGGCTTAAAATATAATTCCGCTTCGCGGATTATACAGCGTAAACTGCACCAAGTTAGATTAATATCGTATACCATAGGTAAAATTAGCTTCATTTTAATTAAATTTATAAGGAATGAAGCTAATTTTGACGCTATGTTATACCGATATAATAACTTGGTACAGGTTACGCGCTTCGCGGATTATATAAGCGTAACTGCACAAGTTAGATTATAATCGTATAACATAGGTCCAAAATAAGCTTCATTCCTTAAATAATTAATTACAGCTAATATTGATCATGATCCGGAGGGTACAAGGAAAAGTAGAGTGGAAAGTCGGAGGGGGGTGTTTTAATGGGAAAATTTATGTTTTAGGGTTAAAAAAAATTACATAAAATCTAATACTTTTCTAGAATGAATATATTAAATTTACATTTTTTACAAGAATATCACACATGGCGTGTCTTCATGTAGAGGACTTTTATTCATGATGGATTAGCTATTGAGATTCATGGTTGATCTGCAGATTGCTTGTTCTTGTTCTTAATTTTAATTGCTGTTTTTTAAATGTCGAATATGCTGAAGATTCGCGAGTATTGATAGATGATGGAAGAACAAATCACGTGCTCAGTTGTCAATTCGGAAAGGGAAGCGTTAAATTTGAGGTTAGTCCACGATTTCTTCAAAAATAATAAATAAATAAAATTGAGTTTCTATATTCCCATTGTCAATGTTTAATAAATTGAAAAGTTACCAACATCCGGTAATTTTGTTTATAATAAAATAACGTGGAACTCCAAAAGAGTATTACTTTGAAGATAATGTGTATGAATATTGTCACTTGAGATAGTGTCCTGAATTATTGTCTCCAATTTAAAGAACGAATAATTTTGAATATGGTGGCATATTTCCTGACCACTTGTCGATAATTATGTCGACTTGGTCAGATCTTTATGTCGACTGTCAGATCTTTTTGTCGACTTGTCAGATTTTTCACGTGTTTCAAAGAATTCATAATGATGAAGTGTTTCATGCCAGTTTGTTGCAATCACCGGTTGACAACATTTTTTCTGACAAGTCACAATAATCCCTGACAAGTCGACATCATTATACTGACAAGTCGAACCATTTTCTGACAAGTCGACATATAATAAATTAATGTCTACTTGTCAGATAACAATGCCGGACTTTGTCAGATAATTTATGTTAATTTGTACAGAAAATTCATGTTGACTTGTAGATAATTATGTTGACTTGTCAGAAAAATTAATGTCGACTTGTCCAGATATTATGTTGACAAGTAAGCTGGCCAGTCAGTGGTATTAACACGCATTAATAAAAGATATACCGAGTTCCTAATCATGGTGATTATCTTTTGACCAGTTGACATAAAGATCTGACAAGTTGACATAAAATTCTGAAAGTCGACATAAAGACTGCAAGAGTCGACATAATTATCTGACAAGTGTGGCAGAAATTGCCACCATAGAATATAGCTAGATTCCACCGTCTTTTCAAGGAAATATTAAATAATTTTCATATTGAATGCCAGGAAAACAGGACAAGTTAGATTAAATTTGTGCATGCTACTTTTCAAGTAAGTGGTTGTGTGGCTTATGTACCGCCCCAAAATTAAATGCTTGTATATTTCGACCTCGTTATCAAATATTTTTGTTACACAGACCTGAAAGGAGCTTGGAACATCCTATGATAAAAGTACCTCATAATTAACGTGGTTTGTGTACGATTCATAATTGTGCTGACGATGCTCAAATCGGGATTATCGATCTCATATTCAGTGGTTTGTACGGATCTCATAATTCCAGTGGTTGTGTACCGAATCTCATAATTCAAGTGGTTGTGTAGCACGATTCATAATCAGTGGTTGTGGTAATCCTAGTTGGTACATCTCGTAATTAAGTGGCTGTGTAACCGTCTATAATTAAGTGGCTGTGTACATCTCATAATTCAAGTGAGCTGTGTACCGATCTCATAATTAAAGTGGTTGTTGTACCGATTCATAATTAAGTGGTTGCTGTACTGATCTCTATAATTAAGTTGGCGTGGTACCGATCTCATAATTTAAGTGTGCCGTGTAACGATCTTCATAATTAGTTGTTTTGTACGATCTCAAATTAAGTGGTTTTGTACGAATTCTCATACTTAGTGGTTGTGTACACGATCTCATTCTGTGTACTGAATCTCATAATTAAGTGACAGTGTACCGATCTCAATAAATTAAGTGACAGTTACGATCCTCATAATTAAGTTTGCTGTTTAACCAATCGATATTGGGTATTCAATATTTTGTCATAACCCAGCGCCGTACTTGCTTTCGATGACGATGGGACTCGTTGCTGTGAGAAGTGTAAAGGCAAAATAGAACAGTGATTAAATCTCGTAAGTCCTAATAGAATCAAAAACAAGAGAAGGGCAATCTCGGACTCTGGACACGCAGAGGTGGGATCAGGTGCTAGGAGGAGTAAGCATCCCTGTTGACGGTCACACACCGCCGTAAGCCCATTCTTGATCAGGTAAACGAACAATCGTAGTCAAAGTCAAGTGTGTGAAAATGCTTTATAAGCAATGGCTATGAAACACATCAGAAACATTTGCTAATGGTAGGTCATATTGGTAACTAAGTGTTATAACGACCATAGGATTTCGACATGCGCCTCTAACGTGGCTGTTGAACCACCCCTGCAATAACACTTGTCTGTAAGTAGCCTGCCTCGATTCGAAAGGCTGATCCATACGCAGAACAAGCTCTTAACGTATCGAATACGTTGAATACCATCACACATATGCAGGTAATGCCTGGATAATTGCTCCATATAAATATGGGAAGTTGACGATGGAGAAGCTGAAATCGTCCCGTTTGGTCATAAGTGAGCAGTTTAGTTTGCCGTTAAGGTCAATGTTTCATAAAAATATTCAAGTACGGAAGCAGACATGGAAGTGTGGTGGTCTTTTATTTAGTTCGTTGGGTAATTTGAATCGACATATGAAAATGGAATCATTATTTTTGATAGATAAAACGTCGTCATATATTCGAAATGTCGAATTAAAGCCACCGCTAGATTTCTTCTTTTTTCATGTAGAATCTGCCTCATAAGAATATAAAAATGGGTCAGCTAATAAAGGAGCATAAATTCGTGCCATTGTCAATGAGCACTCCAGCATTTGCTTTTTAATATCAACTTAGAGTACTTTTGTTGTAGAATCAGGAGTGGAGTTTAAACAAAATATTTTTTGAATGGCTGATCACTAGATAAAGAATATTTCCTTTTCCATTTTTGTTAAAGAAGCACTGCTATAATGTTACAAAGCCTTGTCAATTAATTTATCGTGCGAGATGGTCCCGTGGTAAAGTGTTTGAAAAGTCATATGTTTTGATGTTGTTGATATGTGAAAGTCTGGATTTCAAATTTATAAGAAGTTCTTTAGAGTTATTTTAGAATCCACATTTGATTTACACCACTTCTAGCATATGCAGTTTCACAATACGTCTGAATCTGCTGTCAATATTTTCGTGAGGAGTAAAGACAGGGGCTTGGAGAACCTAAGAATCATTGTCCTCAACCATTACCCTCGGGCAGTAGTTCATGAAATCTTCCACACCATTTGGGGTAATAGTTTGGACTAATATCCTGACATACATGAAATAAGTAGACGTTACTATACTAGTATATGCTGAATTCATTGGATGTGACCGGTCAACAGGGGATGTTTACTCCTCCTAGGCACCTGATCCCACCAATGGTGTGTCCAGGGATCCGTGTTTGCCCAACTCTTGTTTTTGTATTCTATTTGGACTTACGAGATTGATCACTGTTCGTTATCTTTGCCTTTACATGTTATCATAGGAATAAAAGTATGATTTTTTAAAATATTTATCAAGCGATACACATTATTCAAAATGTATATTTCAAGTCGATCGGATCAAAAATTTATCAATTACTTGCAATCTATTTATTCTCTGAGTCGGAAGATAAACTCCATTTCGAGATGTCGCAAGTATAAAAAGGAAACAACAATATGACAACGCTTGAGCCGGAACGCCCTACAAGTTTTTTGGCGGAATACGTTCAGCGAGAAAAGACAGTCAGAGGGGGATGTGGTATGGAGAACCAATATGAGCGATGAACGTGTGAAATAATTTAAATTTCAAGCTAACATTGAATTTAAATCATTTTAATATTACTACATATTGTTCATGAAACCCTCTTACTCTGTCTTGTTCCTGATAAATACTTTCTCCGCGTAGACATTCACCATGCATCAATTGCAACGTCAATCCCTCATGAATATGCATTAGAAAGTCTCCAATTTTCCTTTGCATTGAATAGACCAGTACTTCGTTAATACCATTTTATGATTTACTAAGTTTGTCAGATATTTTTTTCTATTTTACATAGCTTATTATAGTGACTTTCTAACATTGAGAAGTACTGACAGGTTTAGTACGGCATATATAGTAATACCCCCAAAAAGTATATCTATCTTCCTCTATCGTTACTGGCATTGTACTACATTTGAGACAGGAAAACTTGTAATGAAACCGAAGAAGATTCAAATCAGCATTACTACATGTAACATTGTAATAGGATAGGATAAGCATCACTACTGTATTCAAACTGAAATAAGCAGACATCGATAACATTCAAGATCAGCATTCATGCTGTTGTAAAAGTACGTCTCCGGTGGAGATTTGAGTTATGTTTGGCTTGATATGTTTTACGATGTGACCGTTTCAGAGACAAACGAAGACTATTTGATGTAAACAGTGTATGGCGACGTCATATTTTTCAGCCAAGTAATTATTATACAAAGGCTTTCTTGTTAAATTTAAAATATAAAAACCGATACTTTTTTTAACACACCACTTCGAGATGAATTTAAGGTTATCCTTCAATATGCACGGCCCCGTGGGGATCCGGGATAGAGTAGGTCCTCAGCATCCCCTTGCGTGTCGTAAGAGGCGACTGAATGGGGCGGTTATTCGGATGAGACCGGAAAAACCGAGGTCCCGTGTCACAGCAAGTGTGGCACGATAAAGATCCCTCCTTGCTCAAAGGCCCTGAGTGCCGAGCATAGGCCTAAATTTTGCAGCCCTTCACCGGCATTGGTGACGTCTCCATATGAGTGAAATATTCTCGGTAGGACGTAAAACAATAAATAAATAATCAATATGCACGAAAACAAGAATTATACAGCTACGAATTAGGCCACTGTGACGTCATGACAGTTTCCGAATGGACTAAGCATACTTTTTTTCTTCTGGTGAACAAAGTGAGATGGTAGAGTATACCAAATCTATTTTGAAAAAAAAAAATTCAAGCATTTGATTTGATGTTGAGCAACTGCTTTGAATACAGATTCCACAAAACCGGTGTTCATTTACAAGTGTATCTATCTCGGAATGCAGATGTTCAGTCATTTATAAATTTTTTTGCAATTAATCAATTAATTCTAATGATTATAAAATTGAAAATATCAGTTATCGACTTCATTGTTGTATTAGCAAAACATGATGTGTTTAAGCGAGATTTGTATCAATTTTCTTATTGATCATCAGTTATTACGTATGTAGGATATGAGAATAAAGCAGCGGGCATTCCTTTGATCTTTTGCAATTCTGTGTTAGTTACCTTCAGGCTTTCATAGCTACATGTAGTTAGCTACACATGCACACAATTCCAGTTTTGCCCAAGTTGTTGACAGCAGACTATGTCCAGTTTCTATCAGCTACAAATGTACGATAAGAAACGGATATTCAAAAGTAAATAATCATTCAAATAAACATTTAATACACACACAAAATCTAATCTAATTCATATTTGCGATGCTTCTGATACTGGGGTGACTTGGCAAAAAATTGTGGTATCGTGACGTAATTTATCAAATATGGAATCCTTGAAACTAGATACGAGGAATTTTCTGATGAATGTGACGATCATGCGATATGACGTCACAGGACAAGCTAATAGTCCATAGTAAAAGGTAGGGGCTTCCCTAAAACCAGGAACGACCTGTTAGTGTTAATGTAGCAAAGACAGGCGCACGCAGAGGACACAAAATTAATACAGAATGAGATATGATTTCCTTCGATAAATAGATTTAAACCTGAGTGGTTAAATCTTAATATTTCGGAGCGCTAAATCAGTAGCAAAGCTTACTTATACTTGCAACGCCATCTGTGATTCGATATTTTTTTTTCAGCAGAAGAAACATAAATCAGGGGTGTCATTAAAACGAATTTTAGGAGGGTTCACCAGTGATGGCGACGTTTTATCCAGAGCACTATGGGTAATTCTCATAATTTAGCAAACCACGTGACTCGTATATGTAATCATTGGAGTGAGCTCGTCGGATCGCGACGAGAACAACCCTCAAAGTGACTCACTACACCTTGAAAGCGTTTATCAAATCAGCATGAAATGATTTAATTATGAAAGATATGTATAAGAATTAGTTAAAAGGATAGAAAATAGATAATTTAGCAGAACAACACATTTTTCAATAAATATAAACAAAATAATTATAGTCTGGCATATTTCAACTCGGGATCTTCGGTTCAATAATCCAATATCTTATCCACTGGCCCGGGTCCACTGGACAACGTACGATGATAATTATGTCGATTCGACATACCCCGGTGACCTCTAAATAAAAGACACCGCAAAGTTATCCGCGTCTGCTTCGTACTCAGATATTTTATTGAACATAGGCATTAATGGCAAACTAACAACTCAACTTTATGACAAACGGAATTATTTCAGCTTCTCCATCGTCAAAATCCAATATTTAAGTAGCAACATTCCATCATCACCTGCATATGGCGTTTATGTCTCTCAATTGATTCGATACACAAGAGCTTGTTCTGCGTATGATCAGCAGACTAGTGAAAAACAAGCTAATGTTGCAGGGGCTTGAGCAGTCACGTTTAAAATCAGCATTTCGCAAATTCTATGATATAAATTTGCCATTTCAACCTAAAACTGGGTCAAAAGCTGTCTGACGTGCTTCCGGCACATTGTTAGGCCGTTCTTTGTACACTGATTTTGACTACGGATTACTCCACTTACCTGATCAAGATCAAGGGCTCCCGGCGGGTGTGACCTGTTGACAGAGGATGCCTACATTTCCTAGGCACCTGATCCCACCTCTAGTATATCCATGGGTCCGTGTTTGCCCAACTCTTAATTTGTATTCCCTATAGGATTTATTTATAAGATTGATCACCATTCGTTATATTCATTCACCTTTTCATCGATACAAATAATTTCACAAAACATTTAAATCGCCATCTTGTCATAAAGTTATATAAGTCAATGTCATATCACAAAAATGACATTTTTATACATACATGAAGGCATAGCCTGTTACAGATTGGTATTCATTAAATGAATGAAAATGGTGTAGATCAAAATAAATCCCGAAATGTATCCTTTACCAAATTGTGTAAGTGATAAAGTTTTGATGATTTTCGAGATAAACATGTGATATGTTGCAATTGGCGCTAAAAATGACATTTCAAATTGACATAAAAACTTAAGAGTATCTAAAAGAAATAATTTGAATTAAAAAAGCATATACATAAGAAGTCTATGTCTATATGCTGTCGCATACTGTTAACTCATTCTTGTAAGTGCACACCCGTTCCGTGTTATAACACGATAGACGCAAAATAAAATTTAATATTTAATGCTGAAGTAAATGCATGGATATCAGTTTGTCTTTGTACTTAAAGTGTGTTATTTAATTCATTCGAATCCCAGCTGCTGTTACTAGCACTTGTATATCCAGAAATGGATGCATTTATAATGACAGTGGAAAATAAGTGTTATAGTCTTCGTGATTTTTCTGAATGTCTTGTACATATTTGCATATGAATAATTTTAAACCTAATTACAAAATCTAATCCTTGCAAATCATTAAAATCAAAGATAATTGAAACCAATGACTTCCACATAACATGAAATATACAAACTTCACTTCCGGTTTACCTTCCTACTATTTTCACCTATTTTTAAAGACCTTACTTTTTTTTTCTAAATCACACACACCGTAATTAAGTGAAACATAATTCCTTTAAACATTAAACGATAACTTAATAACTCCAGTTCCTAGCTACTCGTTGCAGGAAATGCATCAGAATCTGGAAAATATCTAGCCCACATCAATGACAAAACTTGCATAGAGCTGAATATTGACGGAAATCGTGACGATCAGAGGTGAAAAGTCTCTTTATCTGATGCTAGAGTGCAGCGCTCCCATCCCTCTTACAACGATAATCCAAAGACAAGCGTCAAACTATAAATGTCAAAAAATATTTTGATTACATCCACCGCTACAAACCTTAGCAGGATGTAGACGGATATCGTTAGGGACTTTTTACTGTTGATCACTTTTGTTGTTAATCTAACAAGATGATTTTTAATAGGATGAGTTTTATTTGATGCCTGTAGCAAATTATCTTCTATATACGTTTTTTTTTTTAAAAATATTTTGCATGTTAAAATAGGTTTGCTGTAATTAACCCTCCCGTCTGTAACCACTAATTATCTGTTTATTGATATGTTCAAAACAAGCAGGCTTGGTATATTCCTTAACGGTTATGGTAACACTCACTTTACAGTTACATACACTGCAAGAATTGTTTGTTTCTTTGTTTGTTTGGTATATGAAAATGATATGGAATTCTTTTTAATCATTATAGTTTCGAATGGATGCAGCCTGTGATTTAAGAAATGACAAGTAGGACGAACTAATTTATAAAAATTGTGTATTTTCACGTGAATTTTTTTTTCGGAATTCTTAACGCCGTCATAGGATAGCTGAAATTAGCTGCAGAACTGTAGCTCTCTGAAAAAAAAAATATTGAGACAGATCACAGAGCTACAGACCCAACTCTGATAAAAACCATCGATTTACGGCGCACAAAAAATTGCGCGTGATTGTGGTCTTATATCGTTGTATTCCTGCATCGCTGAGCCATAAATTCAATATCTAAAAAGTTCTTATAATATTTTCCTATCATGTATGTATCCTAACATACCTTCAAATATTCATTAAAGCCCTATAGATAGGACCTGAAAACTCGCAGCTTCAAAGTGTTTCGTCTGTTGACGTAGCCATGTTAGATATTCCTGTCATTATTTCTTTTTTTCATCTGGGCAGTCCTAATCGGTTTTAATAGTAAAAACCTTGTTTGTTACCGAAAATGTAATCGAAAGTGCGACTCTATAGAATTAGAAGTTCATAAAATTTACAAAAAATATGCAATGAAAAATTGAGATAGAAAATAGAAGACGGAATATCGCAAACTCAGTCCGCTCTACCATTCAACGACCTTGTGTGGGCTTATTTTCCAATAGTGCAGTCAATAATCTCGAATAACATTTCTTTGCATCCTGGCATGGTCAACTTTGGGGTGACACAGGGAAGAATTCTAGGTCCTCTATTATTGAAATGTGCGTGTTATCATTAACTATGTAAATGAGTTACCATTTCGTGACTAAGGATTTCTGTCATCATTCATTGGTACATGTATCTCGATGTGAATTTGCGACGGTCGATCCAGGAGGGACTGAACTGAAGAGAGGTACACGATGTGAAAATTTCGAACTGCAGCGAACTAGTGTTTCACAACTACATATGTAAGCCTACAAGAAGCTAATCGTGATACTTTTTGATATTTTTACAAAAATACTGAGCTCGCCCTCCTTTTGAAGATATTAATTTATCTATGAAACACCCTTTGTCTTGTATTTGTTCATGATCGATTTGCCTGCCTCAGATACATCTATGAACTTTGACCCCCAAAACTCTTCTTTGGAAATTTGCATAGCAAGATAATTTTATAAAGGCATTTATGTACATGTGTACTATAAATTACCAATTATCATATTTGATTTATTAATTGTTTAGAGTCCGTTTCATTATTTGGAAGGAATGAGAAATGAAACTTTAAGTATAGCTGTTTATTTCAGCTGCCAAGAGAGAGTGAGAGAGATTTATAAAGAACTAGGTAGATTAAGCGCGACAAGTGGCCCCAATTTTCAATATAGATTTCAAAATAGACTTAAATTGATGAAACCTAGTTAAACTCATTTCAAGATGATGCCTTAGTCAATATATAATCATGATCATGAAATTAAGTGACTAAGTCCAAAACAATTTGGGTTTTAGAAGAAAGTTACACTTTTTTATAGAAATTTTATCCATTTTACCTTGGAAAACCTGGAACACATGTTTGTCTATATACAATGTACATTTTTTTAATACCACCGTTACTGCTGATCAGGTGTACAAAATATGCAAGTTCGAGAGGCAGGCAAAGGTGTTTTCTGAAGCACTATTACGTTATATTTGTCTTTTCTTTCATAATTGATGAAATTCAGATTTTTCAGACCTTCCTGTGGAATATATCATGTTAAAACTGGTACTGCTATTGAGATAAGGATGTTCTAAGCTACTTAAGATGTAAATTTTATTTCTGAAAATACATGATCTGCGATGTTTTCACGCAGGCATACTTCATGACGCACATTAAATTAGCGCTTCATAAAAAGTATGCCAGCGTGAAACGTTGTTGTTCATATTTTCAAAACTGAAAGGGTTGGGTGCGGTAAGCATAGCACATCGGCCCTTTCCACAGAATTATGAAAATCCGGATTGTTGCTCCAGTTTCGAACTCTGTTTTAACAAGACGCAAGTGCATTTTCCGAAACAAAAGTCATTTCCAT
>CAJDSM010055879.1:0-12445 GCA_903981925.1 Ostrea lurida | reverse complement strand
ACAAATTAGTTGTAGGAAATAATAGACAGCGTCGTTCAGGGTGCTGAATTGGACTTTGTTTCGCTTACTATTTCGACTATGCCCTTAACTACTGAACCTGTAAATAACAGCATTTACAGGTACCATGGAATATAAAACACAAGTGCACTCAACTGATTTTAGCCACACCAGATTTGGCTGCAAACAGCATGCTGAAATGTAGTAAAGATATTTTCTCCAGTCGATGAATGAAATTGCAAAAATTCAGCATATACATCCGGTATCTACTCTCGGAAATATTTATTCTCATTTTACTACTATATACGTGTATACTCTGATTAAAAACCAGTTACTCGAGGTTCAGTAGCTCTGTTATTTTACACAATCAAATTCATCCTCGGATCGGCATTACCAATCTAACAATGAACCAGAATTAAACAAAAAATTTAAAAATTTCACTAAATTGGATGAGTCTTCTCCATATTTCCTAACAAATGTTCTAAAACTGATGAGTATCCACTTCACCATCCTAACGAGGCCGATCTTAATCTTGTAAACCAAGGGGGCGCCCCGATAGTACATGACGTCATAACGTACCATCTGAGCAGTTCTGGGGTCTTACTAATGTCACCCTTATCGCAGCCTTTATCACTGAAAAAAAATATCAGACAGGGTAATGTCAACTGATGCATGCACGATTTTCCCGTGTATTTCAACTGCAAAAAACTTTTAATCTTCAAATTACATTATCATATGATGTACATGTATTTAAGAGATTGAAAATTTGCAAATGGACATTGCATAGTTAACTTATGAAACATTATTTTGGTATTACTATGCATTAATGATTCATCGTGCAGATTTTGATGAAAATCAAAGTAACTAATAAAAACCATCATGGATGCAATGTCCCCTTATGTAAACCCCTTTCTAGATCATCTGGTACCACAGTCCTTTTTCGAATGCAGGTCATCTTCAAGTAGAGGAAAACCCTTGCGATGATCCATGGCACGTGCTTTTTGTAAACGCGAACATGAGTTAATCCTTTGTAATGTTACCAAGTTCTTGTAAGTACATATACATGGCCTTAAAATAGTTGCCAAAACATTGCAATCTTTATTGTGCAAGAAAATCCCAATTTTGTAAAGAATCGTAAGTTGTTTAATGAAGGATTTTTTTCATTCATTTTCTATTTCAATAGTTTCAAAATACTGACAAACTGAGCATGACAATCGATTTGTATCACCGGAAAAAAATACTGATAACCTTTGGAGTCGCACATCTAGACCCAGGCATCTAGTGTCAACAGAATACTGAAGTAATAATCTACAGTCAAAATTCAATCCGGATTCCGTTCTGGTTTGACGCTGTATTTGTATTTGCCAATGTGTATCTTGCAAAATGAATCTCTATGAAGGCCCTATACCAGGCTGCAGTGGTTAGAACGCTCACTGACACCTTTTTATAAGATAATCTAAAACTTCTGAATGGAGATAGACATTCTCTCGCGAAGGCCTACAGTACAGGAATTGCTGACCGTACACACGAGTAGATAGAAGTGATACGGTTGTAGGTTGTTATTCTGGTGAGATATTACTTACACCACTACTTATCAGTGTTGGAGAATACCTACGCCTCACGTTACCAAGTCTAACAGAGAGTTCCCAACGTGTCAACAAATCTGCCACCAGACCTCAAGTTCTAATGTCATATTCGATACGCATGATTTTCACTCATATATTACCGAACGCTTGGCCGAGGGAAAGTTAGGCATAAACGAGCGGCTCGGCTCTATTTCCCAATTATGACCGAACTTTCTACCATTTAGCCCCGCAACCAACAAAACTGATCACTGAAAAAAAAACTTGATTACTGCGGCACTGCGCTTCGTGCATTGGTCAGCCGAAAGCAATTCCACTTCCTTCGGAGTTAAGATCTTTATACCACCGAAAAATATCAAGGGACGCCAAATCTCAACCAAAACTATGAATCTAAGTTTCAGTCGAACTCTCTCCTACTTTTCCAGGTCTTTCCAAGATTCTGGTTGTGCTTCACAACATGCACCAAATCACAACCTCGGACGAAATGAAAATTAAAAATTAATTAAGCTGTACCTTTTTTCCAGTTTGTGTTGCGAATTGGACCTTTGAAGCCGCTTAAAATTTTCAAGTAAAATTATATCTAAACCAATATTTTATTTCTTGGAAAACTTGTACTTCTGTCTGTATATTCTAAAGTCCCAAATTTTTGCTTTTTCATTAACAGTATATAGCTAAACTACATGTATCGGACAGACAAAACCGAAATATTTCACACTCGATAAACAGACGATGAAATCTTTAAACCGAGCGTCAAAAAATGAAATAAAAATTATGAGTAAAATAAATGACAAAGGAATTGTGATCCTATTTATTACAATGTTTCTATTAATACTCAAGAATTTTTACCAGAGAAAAATCACCAGTGTCTCATTCCACCTAAGTAGTAGTCAACCCTGCCCCCTTTTTTCCCCATATTGTCAGTTTTTTCATAATTGGAATATTAAATTAATAATAATACCATGTTTTGTCAAATTTCCAAGAAATTCAACCAAGCGTTTCGTACGTCCAGTCAAACTCTTCAATTTTATGATTCCATCATGCAAAAAATAAGCCTGTATACTAATACTATCTTAAAAATTAAATGATATTTTTTTTTACACAGGATAAAATGTTTAACAAGGATAACAATATATCATGTTTTTTAAGTGAAATTGAAACGTTTCAGTACCTATGATATTTTGGCGGAGTTGAAGAAAGTAGTCAAATTCGGTCTTTCATTAAAATGAAAAACATTTACTCCAGTAAAAATAAAAATGTATCGTTCAATTTAACAAAATAGAACTAAAGGAATTATGAATTAATCATCCTGTTTCTTACAGACATTAAACAAAACTAAAACCTATTTTAGCAGAGTAATTGACCACTCTATTACCCTACCCTAGGCGCAAATATGACGTCAGTGCAATTTGGTTATGTATTACCCCGATTATATCTTTAAAAAATATAAATGATAGAATTCTACTTACGAATAAGATGTTTGAAAAAGGATCATATATCATTGTTTTTTTTAAAAATAAAATTGAAAATGTTAATGACCTCATCATATTTTGAGGCTATATTTTGAGGAAAATAGTAGTTAACGTCCCTCCGCCAAGAAGCCTTTCACTCACTGTAGCCTGCAAACTTTAGGCTGAATTTTAGTGCTTAACAGCTTAACAGAAAAAGACTCTTAATTTGCTTCACACCGCTGTAACACGAGCCTCTGTTTTTTAAGACCATCCCCCATAGTCGCCTCGTACATGACATGTATGTTTACGACAATAAAGGAAAGTACGAGGACCCATTTTAACCCGGATCGAGTACAAAATTCAAACACAGCATCTAAATGCAAATGTAATCTTTGTATTAGTGATTACCAATGTTAGCTCATATTAGTTCTGACAGCTCTTCAGAGTACTGTTCACTGAAAAGTATGAAGTTGTCATTTCAGCACAACGATGTTCAGAATTTATAATCGATTGTCGCCAAGTGCTCTTAAGCGACAATTTGTGATATCGGCGACTATCGTAACACACCTATAACTTGTTCGTCAAATGCAGAGGCAAATTTACCCTAATCTCCAGAATCCTTGGAGCTACTTTTACTACAGTAAGATCATACTTCTACAAAGCATAGGTTCCAAACAAAATAAAAAATTTTAACCGAGTTGCAATGACGTTGCACTCGGCTATGTTTGGTGATGGCGGCGGGCGTTCAACAACTTACGTTTTCCGGATATAAATCTGAAAAATATGAGGTTTCGGATGATTAACTTCAAAAGTTTACATCTGATTCAATGAAACTCATGGATATTGTTTGCATATCAATGTTGAGGAACAATATTGATTTTCGGAAAAATCCATCCAAGGTCAAGGTCACAGGACCGAAAAAACCTGCAAAAATCTGAAAATATGAGGTTTCTGGATGATACTCAAAAGTTACATATATTCAATTCGACATCTTTGGATATTGTTGCATATCATGTGAGAGAGAACCCTATTGAGTTTTCGGGAAACCGTACAGGTTTTCAAGTCATAGTGAACCGAAAAAACTCTGCAAAATCTGAAAAATGAGTTTCCTGATGAAACTTCAAAATTTATTTGATTCAATTGAAACTTATGGATATTGTAGCATATCAAGTGAGTAGAAACCCTATTGAGTTTCGGAAAACCTGGCCAGTCACGGATCACAATGACCAAACAAAGAGCGCGATAAATACGCGAGTCCTCTATATATCCCATGGTCGAGTATCGTATCTCGCGGAGACGATTTACCTCAGCGAAACAGCTACTTCTGATTCCAATTATTAAAACTGGAATCTGTGTTATATCAAATAGTTGGATCCTAATGATTTCGAAAAATCTGTCAAGGTCAAAGTACAGTTGATCAAAATAACTTCTGAAACAAACAATTCGAGACAAAATGAGTTTTCGAGCAATTAACTCCAAAGTTACACTCTGATTCAATATTGTTACTCATCAAGTAAGCGAGAAGCCTATTGATTTTCGGAAAAATCCGTCCAAGACCCATGAACCTCATGGCTCACCTGTACAGACTATTTAATGTCAATTTACTCGAAAACATTTTCTTAAGACATGTATAACAAAAGTAATTTTACTAGTTCTATCTAACTGTATCAAAATATAATTCCATGGGACTTATGGCTCACCTGTATGGACGATTTAATGTCACTATTCATAACTCTTTACTCGGAAACATTTTGTTAAGACATGTATAACAAAAGTTGTTTAGTTTTACTAGGTATATCTAACCGTATCAAAATATAACCCCACAGGCCTTATGGCTCACCTGTACAGATGATTTAATGTCACTATTCATAACTCTTTTAATAAAAAAAATTTTGTTAAGACATGTATAACAAAAGTTGTATAGTTTTGCTAGGTCTATCGAACCATATCATAAAGGACTGCAGGCCTAATGGCTCACCTGTACAGACGATTTAGTGTTGCAATTGATAATTTTTTACTCGTTAATATTCTGTTAAGACATTTTGAACAAAAGTTTAATTTCATGAGATCTATAAATACGCCCATGGGCCTCATGGCTCACCTGCTCAGACAAAAAAACTTCGAAAATGTTACCTGCAACTTGGCTATAGCATCTCTGATGCCTTCTGATTTTTTATTTGAATTTGATAGACATATTATTGTTACATATACTGTGAAATCATCATTGTTTTTCGTGGGGGACCAATGTTCGTGGATTTCGAGGGTCACTTTTACCCATGAATTATCATCCCCACGAACATGTTTTATATTCCTTTTAATCTTTATAATTATTATGCTGTTCGCATTATTTATGAATTACCCACAAAATTACGTCCCCACGAACTAGCAAAATATGGGTTACCCATGAATATTGGCCCCCACGAATCGAATGATTCCACAGTAGTGGATAATGAGACAGAAGGAAGTTGTTGTTGATCTTAGTTGAGAACTTACAAAGTCATACTGTTGCAGTATTGCTGAGCAGACATCTATCTGAGTGTGTGGTTTGCCAGTTTGTACATTTGTCTTTCTGCCTGTAATGTGGCTACAATTCTTCTGGTTTCCTCAAATGATAAGATAAAGTCAAACATTGCCATGTACAATGCAGGTTTTCACATAGAATCTATAATAACCAACTTCTTGTTTTTTACTAACTCATACAGAAATAACATTGAATAAGAATTTACCATCTGTTATTTTACAGAGATATTTCCTGGTGGAGAAGGGAATAGTATACTACGCCAAATCTCCAGCTGATGTAAGTCACCACCGGCCGACAAGAGTTACCGCCACAGGCTTCTGCCACGCGGCACATTTTCCCCATCACATAAAGACTAGAGCTGCAACGATTCACAAACTTTTCAATCACAAACTTTTCAATGCGACTCGATTGGTCGATTTTTGACATTCGGAATTTCGATTATTTTTTAATAGAAACTTTATTGATTACAACATTACTTTGCAATCCATAATCATCATTATTCAAACACTACAAATGAATATGAATTAAGGCAATATTGCAAAAATTAGTGTATAAAATTATCATAAAACTTTCTTTCTACTACAGAATTAAACTCAGACTTAGAGAAACTTCTAGAAATTAAGATAGTATGATAACAGAGATGTGGTAACCAGATTAAATACAAATCTTTATCAGATGAGGGCTCAGGGTGTTGGTATTTCAGTGATGAGTATTACCAGTCAATTATTTCTTTATTATACACCCGCAAAACGAAGTTGGGGGTATATAGGTTTACCCTGTTCCGTCTGTCTGTCCGAACTGTTGGTTGTGACAACTCCTCCTAGACGACTTGCAGGATTTCAAGAAATTGAACTTTGTGGAGTTAGAATACATAATGGAGATTGCATATTGTCGAGACATTTTAATTTTGGACAATTTTTTGTCCAAGATATGAACGTTTGGACTTAGGCAAATTTCACCATTATTACCTATGCACAGTGGTTGTCCGCAAACTCCATCCTAAACGACTTGCAGGATTTTTTATGAAACTTTGGAGTGTTCAGCTTACATAATGGAGATGTGCATATTGTCAGGAATTTTATTTGAACAATTGTACAGAAGTGACGTTGGACTTAAGGCCATTTTTAGCAAAATACGCTATGCAAAATTCAGTGGCGTTGTCCGCGAACTCCTCCTAAACGACTTTCAGGATTTTTTATAAACTTTGTGAGTGTAGATTAAATAATGAGATGTGCATATTGTCAGGCAATTATGATTTGAACAATTTCTTGTACAAGAGTGGACGTTTTGGATTAGGCATTTTTCATAGCAAATCCTATGCATCAGTGCGTTGTCCGCAACTCCTCCTAAACGCTTCCAGATTTTTATGAAACTTTGTGGAGTGTAGAATACTAATGGAGCTTGTGCATATTGTCAGGAATTTTATTTGGACAATTTTGTACAAGAATGACCGTTTTGGACTTAGGCCATTTTTGCCATTTAATACTATGATCAGTGAGTTGTCCGCAACTCCTCTAAACGACTTTGCAGGATTTTATAATATACTTTGTGAGTGTTAGATCACATAATGGAGATTGTGCATAATGTAGAATTGTAATTTGAACAATTTTTGTACTAAGATGTGAACGTTGGAGCTTAGCATTTTCAGCAAAATACCTATGCATCAGTGCGTGTCCGCAACTCCTCCTAAACGATCTTTCGGATTTTTATGGAACTTTGTGGATGTTAGAAATTATAATGGAGATGTGAATATTGTCAGGAATTGTCTATTTCGGACAATTTTGTACAGATATGAACGTTGGACATAGGTCATTTTTTTACATAACCAAGTAAAAATGAACGTTTGGACCTTAGGCATTTGTCACCAATGTATGCATTGTGCGAGCGTCCACACTCCTCCAAAGAATAATATACTATATTCATTGATTAGACAACTCTGTTAAATTGAGAAACTTTCTGTGTTTCATTAGGAATGTGCCCCGTGGGGGTATTAGTCCCGATGGAACAAGTTCTAGTTATATTCATGTTAGCTACTTAGGCAGTTACTGACACTTTTACAGGACCCCAGCAACATCATTACAAACAGGAATAATCAATCAAGACTGACATGATTTTTATCTTTTACTAACCAATTACTCCTCTCTTGTATTTAATGGTTTCGGGATCTTTTGAGCACTGGATTGTCATCATGCTCCTCCATGCTTGTTTGTTTAGTGACTAAAGTGTGATTGGACGTTTTTCTAGCCAAATAGAATTCGTTAAAAAGTTCAAGGAAGTGAATAGATAACTTGTACACATTATATTCATTCATATTGAACCGAACCGAATTTGCTCTGTGTGTGAATGAGATTCGATTTGACTGACAGAATCGCGGTTTCGATGCACCGCAGTGAATCGTTGCAACCTCTAATAAAGACTCATAGAATAACGTAATCTTAAAACAAGAATATTGGTGCAAACAATATTTAGCGCAATCAGCGATGAAAACCTTTTTGGTGCAAACTTTTTTTAGCGCAACAGTACACCTGATCTATAATTTAATATCAATAAAAACACCTTTTAGTGCACAACTTAGTTCGTCTACAAAAGGCGCTAAAATAAATTAGTGCGTTCAATAATCTTGTTTTACAGTAGACCGTATAATGAGAGTTACAGAAAACAAAACATTATGGAAATATTTTTTTTTTAAATTTGTGTATTTCACTTAGCAAAGCAGAGCAAGATAAAGTTTATGTGGCATTTTAAAACTGGATGTAGACATTGAATTGTATTGAATAATGACATCGGATATGTGTTCAGATACAGAAAGGGAAATACCACGGGGTGATTGATACTGGGCTCGGTGTGTCCTTTAAGAAACCTCGCCGGAGTGGTATTGATGCTGAGGATTCGGTTCATCTCAAAGTAAGACAAATGGGATTTCTGATGAAAAAATGAGGGATGTTCTGTTTGTTGTCCGATCTGCTATTGATTTACAAAGTACTGTGTTTGTACAAGCATATTCATATAAAGATTCATAAAGAATTAAGCATGTCAAATTTATTAATTTAGCCTTCCATTTTCTCTTAGGAGAATGAAAAGTATTGAAAAATCTTTTTATTTTAAAAGACAAACAAAATCACAATAGGAAAATCAGAACTTGTGACAGTGTTCATGTTTTTATGACATTGGGTTTTTTTTCATTATCTCGAGCAGATGAAAGACAAGAAGATGTTTTATGATTGGCTGAGGTGTTTCAGCACCATAGGTTGTATCGCCAACATGAGATTGCGTTGGTACCAGGAGTCGCCCAAATTAACAGGCATTACCTCCCTGTCAAGGACATTATCCAGTACGTTTAGATGATATAGATTTTTTTTTTACGCCCCGTGATCGAAGGTTGGGGGGGGGCAATTGTTTTGTCCTGTCTGTCATTCTGTCTGCTACCTCGATGTGTTGTCATTTGACAAACAACAGACTAGTTTGACGACAAAAACAATCACATCGTGCATCCTTGAGGACAAACTCTGGTTATGCAGAGCTCTTCTCAAGATTCTTATAATCATTAAGCAAAAAGCATTTAACAGAGCCAGAAGAGCTGAAAGCTTTTCCTGAAAAAAATGATACAATTTTTTTTTTGCAATTGGTAGGTATTAATTTGATCTTTGTATTTTAATAGGTACTATGAATTATGTGCTTGTTTTTATAGTATAATTTATGTGCTTGATTTTAATAGGTTGAATTTATGTGCTTTGTATTTTTAGGAAATATGTCTTATTCAGAAGATGTTGCTGAGCCTTAAGAGAGGAGTCGTTAATGGGCTCTATGATGTGATCCTTGAGAGGAAGTACAGCTTTAAGAACCAGACAGCGTCCCAGGGCGTGTAGCTACCTGGCTGCTGGATACGGCCGGGTTTGAGCAGTGTAGTAAAGGTACGTTGACAACAGTGGGACCCCCCCCCCCCAAAAATGAAAGTCACTGTAAACAGATGATGCTGTGTATGTGTGTATGATTTAAATCAGTGCATGATAACATGCATGTCAATGATTTGTGGCATTGTTAATGAATGGCAGTGTGGCTGTGAACAGAAACATGTTTCTTAGCTGATTTTAAAATTTTGTAGAGATGAAAATACTCAGAAACCTCTTGTGATTCCGAGAGGATTAAATCAGTTGAAAAAATCTTCCGCTGTCCTCCATAAGAGGTGAGTTTGTTTCATTCTGTACTCCACCCAATCAAGAGGTGAGTTTGCTTCATCCTGTATCCACAATCAAGAGGTGAGTTTGTTTTTTTCCTGTATCCACCAATCAAGAGGTGAGTTGTTTTCATCCTGTATCCACCAATCAAGAGGTGAGTTTGTTTTATTCTGTATCCACAATCAAGAGGTAAGGTTGTTTTATTCTGTATCCACCAATCAAGAGGTAGGTGTTTTTATTCTTGTATCCACCAATCAAGAGGTGGTTTTTTTCTTTGTATCCAATCAAGAGGTGAGTTTGTTCATTCTGTATCCACCAATCAAGAGGTGAGGTTTGTTTATCTGTATCCACCAATCAAGTAGGTAAGAGTTTGTTTTTATTCTGTATCCACCAATCAAGAGGTGAGGTTTTTATATCTGTACCACAATCAAGAGTAAGGTTTGTGTTTTCTGTATCCACAATAGAGGTGAGTTTTTTTATTCTGTGTCGTCCAATCAAGAGGTGAGTTTGTTTTATTCTGTAGATCCACCAATCAAGTGAGTTGATGTTTTTCTGTGTCCGTCCAATCAAGGGGAGTTTGTGCTTCATCCTGTATCCACCAATCAAGAGTGAGTTTGTTTCCATTTGTGTACAACAGGTAGATACCCTTAACTTGATGTGAAATATTTTTTAGATAATCTGAATGTAACCCATTATTTTCCATTTGTGTCTTTAAGGTGAAAGAAAATGAGACTTAGACAAAAAGAAATTGAAAGCCCAAGGACTGAAGAGCTCTAGAAAAGAGAGACAAGAAAAGTGAAAGCCGGCCCATTCGATAGTAGTCCTGTATGTACTGATAATTCTGTTTATTGCATTACAACAATAACACAAGTAGAAATCTAGCATAGTATAAATACTTATATCATTTGAATTGGATTGAAAATAAATTCGAAAAAATTCTTAAAATTTGTGTAAATTTAAATGTTTATGTTTTTTTTTTGACAGTGCATTTTTCTTAATGCACTTAATATGATGTGTATTAACTGTCACTGAGTTCATGAATACAGTACACATGGTATGAAATTACATAAAAGATGAAAAAAAAGTGAATTTCTTTATAATTCTTTGAATGATGTTGATCTGTGACTTCTCGTAGACCACTGTGACACCCCCCTCACCATTAGCTGGAGAGGTGCAGATGAGGAACAGTAACTCGAACCCCAACCGATGACAGTACGCTCGGACCACTCCAATCGTCCCCGGAGCGTACCGGATCAACATCGCAACTGTCCAACGTACACGAGAACATATCAAGGAAATTAAGCTGAGAGAACTTCTTACGAAGGCTGAGCGAGGTGAGATATTTTATAGGCTTTTATATATGGAATTATTGTATGATAATTGGAGGGGGGGTGGGGGACCAAGAATGATATGTGAACATGTTTGACTTGTAGAAAGTCTGTAGTTGAGAGGAATGAGATTCATAAATTGTACAAGATTAGGGTTAACTTCTATTTTTGTAGTTCACCAGAAACTGAAGACCACTACTGCACCACAATAACACAGAGAGAAAGGTTAAAGAGTGCATAGAAATAGACAGCGATCGGGCCATGCCGTCCAGTACATGTGGCTCCTGAAGCAAAATCTGCAGAGTATTTCTTTTTCTATGGATTCTTTTTGTTGTAGAGTCTACCATTAGTTTCCTTTGATTGGACTATTGAGACAAATGAAATGCAGTCATTGTGATGCCTTGATAATGTCCATGGTTAACAAAGTGAACAATGTAATTGTTGTAGGCGCTGAGACAGAATGCAGATCTGAAAGCAGGCTGAATAGAATTCCTTGCTGAATCATCACTTCCTTCCTATCCAGACCTCAAGCAGACGCCTGCATCTCAATTCTCCACCTGGAGAAAGCAGGGTAAGTAACTCCTGAAATGCTGAAAAAGTCCAGAAACTTGTGTAGAAAATGTCACATGATTGCCATGTGACGCATTGACTCGAAGAATGGGATAGATGAGTTCTCATAGATTATGACAGATTATGAGTGGGATAAGTTAGTTGTCATATGACATTGATGTTGTGTGCGGGATAGGTTTTCATGTAACATCGGCCATATAAACTTGATAGACAAGTTTTCGTATCACATTTAGGATTATTTGAATCCCATTTCAAATAATCCAACTTAATTGACCGAAGTGTTCATAAGTTGTTGTGTAGTGTTTTGTTTTGTCAAGCCTATGCATTTTAAGTACGACCTAACCTCAGCTATCCATATATGGCATTGGTTCATGACGTAGAGTCAAAACACACGTGGTATGATTCATGGGGAGGACTGGTACGATTCACCTGGGGGTGGTCTGGTTGGAACAGGGTAAACAGATTGGGACGGATCCCTTTCCTGGTCCTTGGATGCCTCGGTCCAGGATGTCGGCACTCGTGCTCACACGGGGCCACCGGTTTGCCATAATACTTTTAAGTCGGTATTTTGGATGTCCCCTCGGACCTGCAACTTGTTGTTTTGTATATGTACTTATAACATGCGGCCTTTACCGCCAATCACCCTGTTTAGTATTGGTTTATCCTGCCAGAGTGGTTACTCTGTTACTAGGACTTGTCAATCAATATTATGTACATGTGAATGGGATCTGTTACACCTATTTGTTATATTCAAGATGCTTGTTAAAGCAATAAATAGCAGGGCTCACACTGGGTTGAAAAAACGTGTAGCCACTTTTTGTGC
>CAJDSM010055877.1:0-10849 GCA_903981925.1 Ostrea lurida | reverse complement strand
CATTAAAAGACTTATTGAAATAAAATTTCCTGTTTGTGAATAATACTTGGATGTAAACATTCAAAAATGTTCAGAAACGACTATGATTACTTCCATTGTAACGGAATTCTTCATCCTCCGTAACAATGCGTTGTACGTTTAATGGCTTTTTTTTGTTGACGTCAACATGCTCAAATACATATTACTGGGATCTGCTCAAAGTATGTAAACTTTTTTGCATGATATTCCCCGTCTGATTTTTACGACCTCCATTCGGTGCTTTATCCCAAATTTCCTCCCATATAGTGAAGGTGAACCTTTACAATGCTGTCGAAATTACAGGAGACTTGGTGATTCGTGTAAAGGTAATATCGCACAATAATGTCTGCGAATTCTGAACTTATTTAACTATTTTCAAATATGGTAATATATATCATGTAAGTAGAATTTTCTGACAGTGTGTTGGCCAGGAACCTTTGGCGTTAGACTGTTAAGGATGATTGTCCTGACGGGTTCTATGGACGTCTGTGTGGAGAAGTCTGTGATTGTTCTTCATGTGACAAGGTCTCTGGATGTCAAGTGATTTCATTTCAGACAGGTAAGAAAAACATTGAGTTTTATAAATGTACAATTTAGTGTTAATTCTTTCGAATCGCAAATATTCTGGTCTTACATGGACAATTTCATATTTCATCACGGATTTTTGCCCTTGGTGCCGATACATATCGTTTTGATATATTTTCATGCTGAATCTGTTGTAAAAAGAAATGAAGCTAAACGTGTGAAGCATGATTTATCCTGCTATCTCTTAATTTATCAACTGCAGAAAATATAAATCTAAACATTAATGTTTGTTAAACACTCCAAGATACTTGCTGGAGATAAATGAAGAAAACCTCCAGCCATTCTGTAAGTATAAAGTAGCAATACATATCGTACCCGAGCCAAATCGACTGCATTACATTTTGCGTGAATAATTATGTTAAAAAACAACTCGAATTCTTATATAGAAAAACCATATAGTGGCAGATTCTAATTCTATATTCGAGTTTGTCTCAAGCAGTAAAAAATAAAAATAGCTACAATCTAGGAATATGAAGACTGAAGTGGAGCAGAAATTAAACGCACCTTTGAATTGTTTACCAAGATTACAAGATTACCCAACATTCATTGCAAAAAATCCAAATTCAAACTTGCTTTAAAACTTAATGTGGTCGAATAATATAATGAATATATCTGCAAGCAATTTGCAAATATCTTTTAAGTTCAAGGGCCATAACTAGGCAAAAATCATACGGACTGAAACGAACTTCGAATTTGGACTTGATCTTAAATTGATAATGATAACATCAAATGAATATCTGCACGCATGACGAAAAGAAACTGCGGAAAACTGGTTTCCCAAACAGACTGATGGAGTGCAAGCCCACAGTACCTTTCATAAAGAGTAAAACCAGAAGAGGGTAAAGATACCACATAGTAATTAATGTGTCTCATTACGCTAAAATTATTTTCTTATGATTCGTTTAAGCATCTTGTATGAAGCATGGTTTCATCATCGAAAGAATCATACAGTCTCTCAAATATTTTTCAATTTTTCTTATCTTTTCCAGTATGATGAAAAGGGTGTCTTGTTTACAAAAAAGAGATTTTGAAATACAAGTATTGCTTTGGTTTGATGTTTGATATAAATATTTAATCAAGCCCGTGGAGAAGACTCATGTAATTGTTCTAATAAGATAAAAATGAATATGAAAATCGTAACGTTTCTTGTTCATATTTTCTAAATCTAATCTAAAATCTTTCAGAAAAAATTGCTTTGGAAAAAGATATATCAGACAAATATATCTTTAAAAATAAAACGAAAGGAAACAGCCGAAAGTTAGATAATTTTTTATTGAACTAACCTGGAGAAAAAAGTACCGTTCCCAAACAAAATTAACANGGTTAGATAATTTTTTTTTATTGAACTAACTTGGAAAAAAAAAGTACCGTTCCCAAACAAAATTAACAGAAATTTATTCGTTGTCAGTTGTATGTACTTTTCATCAGGAAATTTGTTTCCTTCATATTCACGGCGGGGGTGACCGGTCAGCAGAGGATGCTTACTCCTCCATGGCACCTGATCCTGCCTTCGCTTTTGTCGGAGGTCCGTGTTGCCCAACACTCGATTTTGTATGTGGGTTTTTTTTTTGGACTATGATTACGTTTAATACTTTGTTACTTCGCCATTTTATATTCATTTAATCTTGAAGTCATTTTACATCAAGAGTCGCTATGCTTTTAATATTTTTATCGGGCTTGGTGAAAATTTGGTAAACATCAATATATTTAAAGTTTCCTCGCTTAATTTCAAGTTCTTTTTCAAATATATTTGTTCTGCGTGTGATCAGTTTATAATTTGAGGCAGGGTACTGACAAACCAGTTTATTTTGCAGAAGTTTCAAGTCACGTTTAAAGTCAGCAAAAACAAAATACTGTACAAAGTTGCAAAAGAAAGCTCCTTTTACATTGTCAGTCCTAAGCTGACCAAATATAAAGAAACTTGGACAGAACGATTTTCACAAAATAAAAGAGATCAGATGTTTTCTTTTACTTTACCGATGAAAATGGGTCTGTGGTTAAATTAATTTGCTGGCATCGTGACCTTGGCCATGTCTAACTTGACACGCATTGGAAGGCTTCGATGGCTCAGTCATCAAAGAGAGAGTTTTAAATGAGTGAGGCAGGCGTTTCAAACGTAATGAGGAGATATCTAAATGTTTTACTCTTCGTTTGTAGTTGGTGACATATCATTTCGAGTGAAAATGGGGGGGGGGGGATTTATAAACAGATACAAACAAAACATTTTTTTTCATTAGACGTCTATGCAAATATAACATGAAATCGCTGAGCAAGCATATTAATGGTTATCATATTTCAATGCGTTTTTTATAAACATATGCTCTAAAAAACTTTTCGATCGCTTATTTACAGCATGTGAACTAACACATTTTAGGAAATAATTTTCCTAGTCATGGAAAGTAATGACGTTTGTGATATGCGCGGCTTAGGTTGAAGTACATAAAATACTTAAAGTGTTAGAGCAGATAAAATAATTTTTTTAAACTATTTCAATTTGCATCATAATTTTTAATAACCTCTTCAAATATCTACTCCATTTAGACCCTCGTGACTTTTAATCCACTCACTTGTTATGTTTTTGCGGTAGTAACTATAGACTCGCGTTTTATAACAATGAATATCACCAAAACATCTCCAAATAAAGAATTGTTTCATTAGATTCTGATTCCTAGTAACATTATCATCCAATTGGTATACTGCTTATAGGTTACCTTGCTTACTAATGAATGATCCTAGATTAGAATTGTAGTATCGTTTTCGGTTATTTACTAGACTTGTCTCATTTCCTTGTGAACAGGTCTATATCGAAGTTGTTTTCACGCTTGCTAGTGAACATATCTAAATTGTTGCCTTGCGTGCTTGGAAACAGCTCTTGATGAAACTTGGTGTCTTGCTTGCTTTTAGTTATTTTGTCGAATTGCGCACATGGTGCATCAAAATTGGTACCGTATATGATTTATATCTAGATTTAAGTCATTGCTTCACTTGTTTGTGAACTGTACTGGGCTAAACTATTCTTACTTACCAGTGAACAGTTGCCTGCCTTTCATATAAACGGTTCTAGATAAAACTTGTTGTTTCGCTTGTGAACAGATTGAATTTGAGTGGTGAGCTCGAGATTAACCTAATATCAGACTTACTATTGAAAATGTCTATATTGAACTAGAAACCTAGCTGTTCTAGAGAAAACGTTATAATATTTTACATAGATTACATTAAACTTATTTAAACAAAATATAGGGAATTGTAAAATAATTTAGGGTCATTCAAATCTCTACCTGTCTGTCCCTATGCCTTTTGTCGTAATTTTGTAAACTTTTGAGCATTTTGAATTCATGCAACTATAATTTGAATTTTGCATCTCATAGGGATATATAGAATCGGTAAAACGTCGTCTCTAATCAAAATGCCAAATTAAAGGATACAGCTAAAAACATTTTTCTTCTGATATAGAACATTTTTCATAAAGTCTGTCTTGTACAGATATACGAACAGGTCAGTAAACAAAGGAGCACGATTTGGGCCCATGGTAATTCCAAAAGACTGTTGGAAGACCTGATCACCAACGACTGCAAAGATATTGTCAATGGGGAAACTCCAGCATTAATATCAACTTCAGAGTATCTATACGTAGAATCAGAATGAAGTTTACCAAAGTATTTTTGTTAATTAGTATGAATATTTCCATTTCCCATTTTTACTGAAGGAGTTACTGTCCACAGTGTCAAAAAGACTATTCCTTAATATGAAGGCAAAAATATCGAACAGTGATCAATTTAATAAGTACCAAATAGAATTAAAAATAAGAGTTGGGCAAACACGGGTCACTGGATACAACATCAGAGGTGGGATCGGGTGCTTAGAAGGAGTAAGCATCCTCTGTTGACCAGTCACACCCGCCTGAGCCCACTAACGAAGTAATCCGTAGTCAAATCAGTGTATGGATTTATGGTGAGAAATGGATGTGAAAAATATTGAAAAGATTCATTAATGTATCTTTGTAATGGTTTATTTTTTTTTAATTTTCAAATTATTTATAGGTTAGGTACATACTCATATTCATTGTTTACTTCGTCAATTTGTATTCATCCGTCCCATGGGCTATAATATTAAATGTGTGTGAAGTGAAACATCAATTTGAGGGATTTAATTGATTTTTTAAAGAACAGTTGGAGTATAATTACGAGTACTAAATATTGAATCAATGCCAAGTTCATTTAAAATTTATTTATTGTTATGAGCCTTACAGACAAAGATAATGTTGATACAAGCTTTGTCAGCTTTAACCAAATCGAGTTCCTTGTATAGCCTATCTGATTCTTTTCTCACTTCAGGTGCACGAAACATAAAAAGAAAAATGTCACGCATATTTGTTTTAATGTGTCTAATTTGGGATTTAAATATTCCTCTTTTACTTTTTCTTCATTCTTCATTTGACACAATGTTAACTTCGCCTTTTTGTCTGAAAAGTTCTTTTTCATGTTTAATCCATCGTCTGGCATATCATTCGACAGAATTATTAATAGAGAAGTTCTGTCGCCAGTTGCAAGACAATGTTCTCTCAATTTACGATCTTTGATTAAAAAAAACAGTGATGGAGTTAGTTTTCCATCCCATGTGAGCTCTATATCTTCACCAGGTATAAATGATATGACTTACAGCATACATTCGTACTATGTATCTAAAGGGGCATGAACACGTTTTGAGCAAAAAATGTTCAAATTATTATTGCCATTTTTAATGTTTACAATTCTTGACTAAGGTATTTCGAATGGTCAGCAAAATTTTTAACGTCATCTCTTGACTTTCAAGTGAGATACAGCACTTACAATTCTTTGTTATGTAAACAAGGCCCGAGCCATGATTTTGCTTACATATATTGAATATGCTACTAAACGTTCAATTTAAAGCAGTTTTTTTTTTCAAATTAGAAGTTCATTCTAAACACAATTAAACAGTGTCCAGTGATTCTCACATCTCTTATTATTTTAAACATGATATTTTCTCCGAAGCAATCATTTTGTAAACATAAATAAGGTTCGAGCCTTGTTTACATAGCGAAGACTTGTGAGCGCTGTATCTTACTTGTAACTCAACAACTGACTTTCGATTTTTTGCTGACCACTTGAAATTACTTGATTAATGATTTTAAACATCAAAAATGGCAATCTAAAATTTTAATATTTTTAGTTCAAAACGTGTCCATGTCCCTTTAACAGTTATTGATAATATTAACAGAAAATGAATATTCATGAACATTTTTAGGCTTCAAATCAGAGGGAAGTTTAAACAGCCCAAACTAAGTGGAGGCAAATAAATACAACATTTATTTTTCAGGATGTACTTTTTTACCGTCATAGTTGTCTTGGTAGTGCATGATTTATATTATGCATAATGCGCTGTATGTTTGATTTAGTATTGCTGTTGAATGTTTTATTTGCGATGTCGCAGACTCAGACAAAGACTCCTGGCAAATGCTCACAGTATGTAAACTTTTTTATTGTATGCTATTTCCTTTATGATTATTTTTGAATTCTCTTTCAAAATTTCCATTCATTGCTAACTTTTCTTTCAAACAGTAAACACGAACCTCTACAATGTTGTCCAAATTACAGAATACGTGGTAATGCATGTCAAGGTAAATATCAAAATCGTTTGTGAGAATACTGAACTTATTTAACTATGCTCAGTTTAATATTGTAATATATTATGCGAGTATTTTTTTTTCTGACAGAGTGTTGGCCAGGCACGTTTGGAAAAGACTGTAAGGATGACTGTCCTGACGGGTTCTACGGACGTTTTTGTATGGGAGAATGTAATTGTTCTTCATGTGACCAGGTCTCTGGGTGTCAGCGAACTGGTAATCAAAACATTTTATTTTTCTCCAATTGCAAATTTTCTAGTCTCACATGGACGATTTTCTTGATTTTAAACAATAGTTCTGAGAAATCCACTTTTATCATATTTCATTTTAAACCACAATAGTGTTCCCTTTGTGCTTATATATATAGTATTTTAATATATTTTCTTGTTGAATTCATTAAATAAAAAGTGAAAGTAATTCTATGTGATCACTTAGTTTATTATATGCGGTAAAAATAGAGTCTAAACATTGATATTATGGTAGAATGTCTAAATACTTGCTGTAATGAAATAAAATAATCTAACTGCATACAAACAGCCAGGTCTCATTAAGGAAAATTCGTATATAACAGATTAAAATTCATTTTCTGTTTACTCACAAGTAGTCAAAAATAGCAACAAAGCTACGAATATAAAGTCTTAACTTGTAAAGAAAACAAATAACACTAACAAACTATGACTCAACACAATGATAAAAGTATTATCCAACATTTTTTGGCTTCTAAAAATTAATTATGAAAAAAAGAACCAAATTTAAACTTGATTTGTTTGCTGACATGGTAAAGTAATGGGATTTCCAAAAATGTGAGTACATTGTATTTGCGTTAATCGATCAAGTTCAAGGATCATAATATGGCAAAACAAATAGATGGATAGACACAAGTACCAATTAAACATCTTTAAGCATTACGAAGAGATATTGTGGAAGACTGATTTGCCGGACTGACTGACTGTCTATCGTACAGACGGAGGGAAGAACAGACGCACGCACGCACGGGGATTCCCCTTCGATTCTATCAGTAAAAGATTAAATCCAGTGATGGTTAAGAAACATGTTAAAAAGTATAATTAAGGTGGCATATTTCAATATACCGGTACTATTATTTAATGGCTCATTTAAGAAATCGTATGAAGTACGACTTTTACTATCGGAAGAGTGATACAAGCAAAATAATAGATTCTAAGATAAGAAAATTTCCTCTGATTGTAAGTATTCAATAAGAGACGTCAAGAAGACAAAACATAACCCGTCTGATCCCTTTGAAACGCCTTCAAAAGACTTGGAAAAATCAGCTTACCTCCCATTTCATGGCAGCTAGTATACCAGTAACCGGCACAAAACACCCAAATGCAATGTTAAATACGAGTGATAAATATCTTTTTGATCATAAAACTAAATCCGTTTATAAAATGGCACCATTTGTTTTCAAACCTCCTTGCTCAAGGACGTATATGACGTCACAAAAATTAACATGCATGTACTAATAGAAAGTATGCTTAAAGCAAGACTTGAATTTCCTCTCTTCTAAACAGAAGAATGTTTTATTAAAACACATTTCAAGCATTCTAGGTGTACAAAGTATAAATGTTTCTAAATAAAAAGTTAAAATATTTTGGAATATACGTTATTTTCTTCAATAAAAAGGTAGATATAAGGAACTTTGATCAATCAAACTTAAAAGTTAGGCAAACATAGACTTTTAGATATACCAGAGGTGGGATCTGGTGTCCTTGTCGACGAATCACACCAACCGTGAGTCCTTTATCTTGATCAGGTACATGGAGTAATCCGTAGTCAAAATCAGTGCATAGTGTTACATGAATCTTAGAAAGAATACGAAACACCAGAGATAGAAATGTCAAGCATCTCATTCCTGTGGACCGGTCTAATTCACATGAAAAGGTGAAGATAACGAACAATGATTAGTCTCGCAGGTCCCCAACATAATACAAAGTCAGAGACGAGCAAGCATGGGCCCTTGGATACACCAGGGGTGGGGTCAGGTGCACAGAAGGAGCAAACATCACCTGTCGATTGACCACACACGCCGTTAGTTCATAGTCTAGATCAGGTTATTGGATTAATCCGTCATCGAAATCAGCGTGCAAAGAACGGCTTAACAATTTCCATTAAACACGTCAGACATCATTTGACTCAATGACAAACTGTACGATGATCATTATAACGACTATAGAATGTGACTATCAAAACCCCTGCAACATTAATAATGTAAGTTGCCTCTTTTGATTAAAAACAAACAAATCGTACGCAGAACACGCTCTTGGGTATTGAATAAGTTTAGAGACATAAACACCATATGCAATTAATGATGGAGGCATTGGAGTACTGTTATATAAATATGGGCAGTTTACCGTTATGAACTCTTTCGATTTTTTATCAAATATCAAATTGATCACCTTAACTACATAAATCAATTATACACATTGATGTCAGTCAAGAATTTTATTATTTTTGTTAATGCTGCCAGATAAGGATGTCGATCATATTACAGGAAACACAAGCCAAGATAACTTCTACCAAGATAATTCCTATACTGAGGAGGTCATCATTGCTTCGTCACTCGCAGGGAGTCTCACTTTCATAATACTTATTGCTCTTTGCTGTAAACTAAGGTAGAATACAGTAGTTCGTTTGTGATTGGGTGAGAGCTAGAAGTCATCACAATTATTTCACAAAATACGTTATTGTTACGTTTTCTACAAAGAAATGTATCTCTCGTGTTTGTGTTGATATATTGTCAATGAATATAAAATACCAGATGCATGAAGACTATTTCATTTTCCTAATCATTCACAAATATTTCTTGATTGTTAAAAACTCCCTTTATCGAATTCCTTTAAAACTGTTTCATTTCGTTTGAAATTGTCTAAATATTCCTGCCATTATGATTAACAATAGCATTTTTATTGTATTTCGTAGAAACAGAACCTTGGTAACAGATTCATCGATGACCAAAGGTGATTATAACGGTATCAAAACTTAAACAAATATCATAGGTAAAAATCAATTTTCTACTAATGCCATTAAACTATACAGGCAGGGAACAAGCCAGAACGACACCATTGTATAGCTTTGCTCGCAATAGTCCATCTTCCGGTCATGCAGCGAATAGTGACTCTCCAGAATCAACATTTCAAGGCGGGGAATGGGAACCGCCAGACCGTCAAATGTGTTCTCAACAAAACGATTTTGCTGATAATTCACTTAAAAGAAAAGAGAACGTTCATACTATGCTGTCGACTTCAGAAAGTGTGTACAGCCATCTCAACATGGATGTGGGCCAGTATCACAGATTAGGTCTGACATTCAACAACAGACAGGAGACTGACGAGGACCTATCTTCTGCACAGACCTCAAACATTTGTTGCAATGAAGCAGGCTCGCGGTATTCATCCAAAATGTCCGAAAAGAAGTACAGCAAGGCTCTAAACAAAAATTTACAAACCGCAGATAATTTTGAAGCCCACATCACCCCAGAAACAGAAAATATTACATTTGGCATGACAAGCAAAGATAGAATATTGTCAGTCAAGCCGAAGTAACAAGCAATGCACTTCGAAGAATTGTCCAAATAAACTATGTAGCTTCAATCCGCCAGATGACATTGAATGCAATAATTCGTTATAGTGTAAACTCGCATTTAAGTGCGAAGGCCCTCATATAAAAAATACTAAGTTACAGAGGAGCCTCATACAAACAAATATTGAAACATGTAAGTGCCCAATATCAACAAATACTTAGGTGCAGAAGAACTTCATACAGAAAAATACTGAGATATAGTAAATAAAAAGGCAAAGATAACAATCAGTGATAAATCTCATAAGTCCTTTACAAATTAGGAGATTTCCAAACACACATATAATTGTATATCAGAGGTGGGATCAGGTGCCTAAGAGGAGTGAACATCCCCTGTCTACCGATCGCAACCGCCGTGAATCCTTTATCTTGATTAGGTATCGGTATATGGAATAATCCTTTGTCAAAACTACAGTATAAAGAATGGCTTAACAGTTAGTATTTGTCCCCGAGCCAGAAACACGTTTGTCCCCCCCTTGGCGAATTGTTGCAGACCAATGTTGCCTTAAAAGTAATTGTCATTAGAAACCTTTAGCCATGTTTGCACTCTGGCGTTGGGGCTTTGGGTGTCAGGGAATTATAAAAAAAACGTTACCATGCAACATTCGCACTTCACACCTTCAAAGATTTTAATGATGCAATCTTGTTTCAATTTCAACTTAGAAAACATCACGAGTGGTCAAATGAAAGCATATGAATTGTACTTTTATTGATACCATTATATGTAAATTAAGCTCATATTGCATATTCATGAATATTAATTGATTTTCGTAAAAAGTTATGTTTTTAATTGATATATTTTTACATTATGAACACGAACAGAGACAATGTTTCTTCTCGAGGGAATTTCGCAAAAACTTGTCTCATTGAATTCATTGTATTAGCAACATTTTAAGCCATGTTTGGCACTCTGGCTGTGGGACGTTTGGCGTAACAGGGATTTAAAAAACATAACCATGGCAACATTCGCTATTACACCTTCAGACATTTATGATATCATATCTT
>CAJDSM010055871.1:2330-12545 GCA_903981925.1 Ostrea lurida | reverse complement strand
GTACCCTCGATATCCAATTTTAGGACGACATAAATGCAGTTCGGATCGTATTTATTTATTTTCGTCTAGTTTCATTGTTTGCTGTTATGCGAAATAACGAAAAACGGGGCATGTTTTTCTTTTTGTCTGAGAAGAAATTCTTGCGAGTGCGCGCGCAATTTTGCTGTTTCATAAAAATTAAACGCACAACTTCGAAGGGTGCGTTCTACAGGTAGTCCAGGAAAACTCGCCCTCAAGAACTGCTCGCCCTTAACGGACAACCTCGCCCCAATGCAGGACACTCCGGCCTCTAAGGCACCTCGCCCCCAAGGACAAACTCATCCCCTCTTAGGACGCTCGCCCCCACAGTTGAAGACAAGCTCAGCCCAGCTCATAGAAGTAAATGCTTACAATTATTTTTTTTTATAATACATTCTTTAATATTTCTTTATTGTATAATTCGTTTATTTGTTTCTTATTGGAGACGAGAGAGAACGTTCGGTGCAACATCTCCAAACTGTCGTTTAAGCCTGTGAAAACTCAGGTACCAATGTAGGGGTGTTTCGCGAGGGCCAGATCACTCCCCTCTTGGATGTAACACTTATTTAATTAGAGAGATAAAAAAATAGAACTTGGGGAGCTCGTATTCTACTTATAGTAATGGGTCTACAGTTGGATATGTGTTTGAAGTCATAATTATCTACTAACGGTTTTATCTTTGTTAAATTTGATTGTCTTGGAGTTGTCCCCGGCCACAGCTGTTATTGAGATTTCCTTACAAAGGTTAAGGGTGCTCCTCAGGTCTTCGTCTGCCAATTCCGACTTTGGAAAATTCGCCGGTATAGAAAAACAAACGATGAAGCTGTTTTAAATGTCTCAAAGGAAAATCACGTGAGTTTTTTCTTCACAACAAAACAAGTAGGGTTGAATAGGCGCGTAAGAAACGCGTAAAAAGATAATTACATGTATATGTTAATATCCACGCTTCCAATTTACATTCACGCAGTGTACATACCATTAAGCACCCCCACCTCCGGAAGACCTATTGAAGACATTTATTCAATTAATATAATTTCTACTCGTTTGAAATATGAAGATTAATATACTTTTTTTCTGAAATACTCCCAAGTTTTGTGTAATATCAATAGAATTTCACCATTCAAATACACAAACACACACAATAATTCTATCTCTATGCATGTATGTATCTTTTTATGCTTTTCATTTATAGATTGATGTATACACGTATCTACATGTATATATTCTGTTTGGCGTTTGATCAATAAATTACATGTACTTCTAGCAGTAGTAGGGAGTGTATTGGATTGGCTCAATTGCTAGCATATCTATTAGTATGATTATCAAAATTTCTTTAAATTTAATTGTTTGATTTCCCCCACGCTGTTATATTTATTCAAACGGTATGGTACTCCTCATTATACATGTTGACTCAGTTCACTTTGAAATACTCGATTTTTCATATCTAAATTTCATGATTTTTCAACAAGAATTGGGTGAAAACGCACTAAAAGATAAGTATATGAATGTGAATATTTACGCTGAACTTGACATTTATGTTAATCACATTAACACATGAAAACAATTCTTATATATTTCTTTTAATCATTTACGTGGAGATAAGTAATTATAATTTGAACTTTAAAAATTATATACATGTTCCATTTTAATTTTTTTAAAAACACAATCTGTATAAAACGAGGTGTCTTTATACTGTCTATAAAAAAGTGTACAATCACATATTTTGAAACAAACACACACAAAAAATACAGTTACATGTTATAGTTATATGTAATATTGAGGGCGAGTTGACCTGAAGTGGGGCGAGTTGTCCTAAACTGAGAGGGGGCGAGTTATGTCTTGGAGAGGGGCGAGTTGTCCTAAGAGGGATGAGTTGTCTTTGGGGCGAGTTGTCTTAGGGGCGAGCTGTCCAGCATTCGTCTGCGTGTGATCTGATTGACTCCCGCGCTGTCAACTCGACGGTGTCCGACTCTTCAGATCAAGTTAAAAGTAGTAATGATATATATTTATCATATCCAATGTATCACATACCTTTCTACATGTACAATATTATATAAACTTTATATATGACTCTGATACTGATTACACAAACCTCTGGATTGGACAAATTACACGGTGTTTAGGAAGTACTAGTTACTAGAGTGCACTATTTTGTAGGTATAACCTAGGTACATTTTACTTTGCCACCAACTACTACGCTAAAGCCAAATTCCAGTTCCAGGAGGCCTACAGCATCTTCCAGGCCTTCCTGTCGGACGATCATCCAGACACTAAGGCCGTCAAGGAAGCTCTGGAAGCTGTGCCTTAAATATGTACAAAGAACACTTAGTGTACACCAATGTGGAGAACCAGTTTACACCAAGGTGGAGGAACACTCTGTTTACACCTATAATAAGAAACATTTAAGTTTTCACTTTATATCTAAATCTAAATGCTGTGTCTTATTTTTTGTCTAATCTTTACCGTATATGCATAATTGTAAAACCATGTATATATAAACAGAATTATTGGTGTTGTGTGTGTGGGGAACTATAATAGACATGTATGTGATAAGAGGCCTTTACTATTTACATTTATGTGTTATGTATGTGATAAGAGGCCTTTACTGTTTACATTTATGTGTTACCTGGATTAATGGTGTTGAGATTGTTAACTCTAATTATCATGTGTAATATTATGAAGATGATTTATTTTTCCATTATGTTTCTTATTGCTATGTTTAGAGAATAATATTACATTTGTACAAAGTGAAATCCATATTATATCCGTCCAAGTTGGCAGTATCCGTCGAAAGTCTGATAATGGTGACAGGCGATATGGATTTGATGATGTACATATATAGGATCTCCCATGGTTTGTGGTTTAAAGTGATATGATGATTATCCAACGAGTTGTGTGTTTTCTATCCCCGAGCCTTGGCGAGGGGATAGAAAACACACAACGAGTTGGATAATCATCATATCGAACCACAAACCATGGGAGATTCTTTTTATCACATATTTTATCCAGACTAAGCCTAATGAATAAGGATTTCAAATTCTCTCTTTTGTTTACCTGAGGCCGAATTACCTACGCAACGTTAACATTACGGCACTACAAATAGTTCGTTGGGAATTTTAAAAAAATAAGAGTATTGACAGTCGCAATGTTTAAATCATAAGAGATTATTCGTAAATGAGAGAAAAAATACATTTTAGGACATATTACATAGAAATTGTGTGAAAATATTAGTCATCCAGTGATGACGTATAAGATGACGCGATGTTTTTTTTTCTCTCTCTCTCCATTTCTTGTCGCGAGTAGAATGGAGTATCTGTACATCGCCACTGACAGAATTTTTGTTTCCTGTGTCATGGAGGGTCGTGGAGCTATTATTGTGGATTGTGTTTAGGTTTCTTACATCTGTATTTGTGATGGAATCTTTATGTCTCAGAGCAGAGATGCTAGATGTGGAGTTCGGTGCGTGCATGACCCGGGGTGCATGATGGAGTTGATAATCCATTAAATAAAAGGAATTTATACGTGACACAGATATTTTGTTTGTGTCGTAATGTGGGTCTATCGGATTTATTAACACTCGGAGAGATTTACAGAGTGCGTCGTTCAGTTTCAGACGGAACGGGGGTAGAAAGGGGGGGGGGGGGGTGTTTACATTTTGACTGCAAAATGACAGGCCTTTTCGATCTTTACTAATTTCATAACAATCATATAATTGATGTTTTTTAAGTTTGAAGAAATTACCAACATCAGTTTCACTTCCATCAATATTTTTATAATATCGATTGATTGGGAATTCTGTCGTTCTGATTTCGTCATGCGGCGTAGGAATACATACTATGTGATATGAAAAAAATATCACACAAGTGATATCAACTGGATAAAGGGGTAAATATGTGATAAATTCTATTTATCATATTCCTAAGCAATCTTAGCTGTCACTTTGTTGTCGGAAATTTTGTTTTAAAATTGTGATTTACCATTTCTATGACAGAAAAAAAGGTTTATAAACTTTTGATATAGATATTTATACAGAGACTGAATGTAGCAGAATTACATTATAGTCTTCCTGTATAATTATGAATTGATTTCAGACTATAGAATGCTATATATTCACTAAACTGAAATTTTCATTTTGATAAACTTAGTTTAATTTTATCAATGATTGTAGTTAAAATTACATAAAAAAAAAAATTAAATTAAATTGATAGCACATTTTTACAAAAAATATCAAAAAAATTGATTTTAGAGCCAATATTGCTTTAAAAGTTGTAAACCATTTTTTTTTTTTTTTTTTTTTTGTGCGACTACCTTATTTCACGACTCACCTATGGTAAACTTATTTTTCGTGATTAAGCTTTTTGCATTTCACATGACAGACATTTAGGGACTGGTTTGCGGTGAGAAATATTTGTGACAATGAGGTTCTCATGAATCTTGCAAAATTTTCTTGCTCACGAATACAAGTTTGTTTACAGTACCTTAATTATGCAAACCTTGTCATGTATAACATATGATCAAATCCATTGTTACCATTCCATTGAAATTTGACAGATTGTTGCGAAATTTTACAAATATATTTAATATTATTGAGATTCCAATGTTTCCAGTTATACAGATTGTCAAATTTTGCATGAAATTATTTCGTAAGTCAGCTGACTGTGAACAAAGACTCTGATCATACAACTCAATAATATGATAGACAAGAGTGCACTTAGATTACGTAAATGGATATGTGTCTTTTCTTCTGTTATACCACTTTTCTTCTGTTATACCACTTTTCTCTGTTATTACACACTTTTCTTCTGTAACCACTTTTCTTCTGTTATACCACTTTCTTCTGTATACCACTTGTTCTTCTACTGTTGTGCCAACAAGTACTGTATAGTACCTGTATTTTCAAACCTTTTTGACATTATTCAAGGTGTGTAATTTCTTTATAATTCAGTACTAATTCTTCTTTTAATAATCAAAATTATGTGCGGTCAATGCTAGTCTGTGCATTCAGTTAATATTTGATATGTCCATGAGGACTGGATTTCGTGGTAGATGAGTTTTATTCTTTATTACATATGCTGAATTCCCTTGTTCCTAAAGGAATTTGATTTCTTGACATGTTCCTGGGTAGCACAAAACAAAGAAATCATCACAAAAATTAGTGATGCCAATGATACATAGGCTAAACTTATTGGCAGTAAAACTTGAAAAATGAAAACTCAGTTGAATGAGAATCGTTAAATTCAACAATATATGAAAAATTTTCAATACATTTAGAAAGTTTGTTAATATTGAACATCAACGTTTTTGATGTGTACTGTTGTACATCAGTTTAATCCTGTTGTTTTAATCATTTGACTGCTTTTGTAGATGTATTTATATGATATTGATTGACATGTCTTGCATTATTTGGGACTGTGATATAAGTTTTGTGTTAATTCTTCTCATATGCAAACTGGGTTGTTGGCAAAATGAGAGATTATTTCCGAATTCTCTTTACCAAAAACGTGTAGGGCTGTGCGATTAATACTCGTGTATTCTCGATTATATTGCGATTCGTTTCTAAAAAATATCGTATTGCGATACGTTTTTTTCAATACCGGTATATCGCAGAAAAGCTTGGGCTCAGAAATTACGTTTAGACTTGAAGAATTCTCATATCTACCATTACGTTTCATATGGCTGAAAAGCATTTCTGTGACTATCAAAACACTAAGATATAGTTTTTTCTAACTTTCAACAGAGCTGCGGAGTTACTAGTAAAGCAGCCAAGTCTATTAATGTGGCTCTGACTATATTCAGAACACTTGGTTTTTTGTTCTGCATGAAAATCAATCTTAAAATCAAGATGAGATAGAGAACAGATTTGTGATATTCTTGTTGGAAAATATTGCAATACTATTCGCAATACATTGAAGAATCTCGCAAATATATCATGATGCGAAAATTTCACCCGATTAGCGCAGCCCTTACAAAACGTGATGCTGAATTTTATTTGTTATATCAACATTGTATTCTAGGAGATGACACAGGGTTTATGATTTAGACATGCATCTTGACATGTATATATTCGTATTGGCTTTTGTTCCTCTTTTTACCACATTTTTCCCATTTGTAGTAATCATGATCATTGAGACATAGAGGATCTTGAATCGAGGCTTATGACATATGAAATTTATGAAATGAGTTACCAGATTTAATATTTCCAATATTTGCCCGAGCCTTGGCGAGGGAAATATTTAAATCCGGTAACGAATTTCATAAAATTTGATATTGCCATAAGACGGATTTTAAGATTCTATTTATACAGCACCGATCATTAAAGGCTACCTTTGATTTACTTTCTATTCACAACCCGATTTTTTCGCTTTGTTATGTTTGACGCCGTCAATTCGATTGTGACGTCGTCTGGCACGTCACGGTTTGAGAGGCTGGAAATTTTGTTACACTTATTTTCACTTTATAAAAGACACAAAAGCCCGTGGAATAACCTCGGTACAAAAAAATGGTCTTTTACCCTGGAAAGTTTACAGTTTCGAAGTCTGATGTGCAGTTTTCTTCTCTGTAGCGCAAGATTGATTTGACCCCGTGGTTGACCTACCTAATTTGCATCTTATGAACCATCAGCTACGGTTCATATCGTTTTTCCGAACCCGTGTTATGAACCCGGAAATCAGTCAGTTGTGTGATAATTCCATTATAACATTTTAACGTTATTTGAATTCAGTTTTTGAACTGTTGCTCAATTAATTTTAAACTCATAAGATTTTTACATTTTTTTTGATGCCTGTGATATTATTGCAACTATTGATCATTTTTAACACATTGGTTAATTATTTGGTGCAATTTTAATACTTTATAACTGTCAGGCATTTATTTTTACCAGTGGTTGTTAATTTCAGTAAAAGTATAGCCCCACCTTTTTATTTGTAACAATAATTTCAAAATAAACTATGCCGTCCATGCACAAGCTATTGTTTCAACGTATATGGGGATCTGAAAAAGGGACACATTCTGAAGGACAGGTTTGATATGTCATGTTTTGAAAAACCAAGGGTACATTTTTGTATTTGTTTTCTCCATTGTCAATCTTCCCATACTTATGTAGTTAACATCCATCATCACCTACATATGGTGCTATGTCTTGCAAACTTGTTCAGTATGCGAGAGTTTGTTCTGCATATGATCAGTTTTTAGCCACCTGAACAAGGCTACGATGGGGCCCCAATAGGGGATCAGAAGTTTTACCATGACCATATAAGGAACTCTTTTAAAATCTTCTTCTCACAGAAACCACTGGACCAGAACAAGCAGAAATTTATATGAAAGCTTCCTGATATAGTGGAGATTCAATGTTTTTCAAATCATGACCCCCGGGTAAAATGAGGCCCAATAGGGAATCATCAAAGTTTTACATTGATTATATAGGGAACTTCTTCTCAAGAACCCTGGCCAGAAAAACTGAAATTTATATAAAGCTTCCTGATATAGCGGAAATTCAAGTTTTTTTCAAATCATGACCCTGGAGTTACGATGGGGGCCCTATCGGGGATCAAAGTTTTACATATGATATAATAAGTGAAACTCTTTTAAAATCTTCTTCTCAAGAACGCACTGGCCAGAAAAGCTGAAATTTATAATGAAAGCTTCCTGATATAGTGGAGATTCAAGTTTTGTTCAAATCAAATGACCCCGGGGGTACGAATGGTCCCAATAGGGGATCCAAAGTTTTACAGTAATGACTGTTAAGGGATAATCTTCTCAAGAACCACTAGGCTAGGGCCAGAAAAGCTTTCTGATATCGTGAAGATTAAAGTTGTTCATCTAATATTCAGGGGTATGTGGGGCCACAATAAGGGACAATATTTACATGCAAATATATAGGAATCCTTTTAAAATCTTCTTCATTGAACGCAGACGAGTAGATATTTACCTGAAGCTTTCCCTGATATGGAGTAGATTTAAGTATTTTTAGATAATGCCGTTCCCCCCTCCAAGATTGGATGGGCCACCATAGGGGATTTAAAGTTGCTACTACTTGCTCTTCTTAGTGAAGCAGGCTCAGGTGAGCGATGTGGCCCACTGGGCCTCTTGTCTTGTATTATTATTTGGACTTCCGAGACTGATCACTGTTATCTTTCACCTTTACAAACTTGCATAATTATAAGGGTCTGTTGCTCTCATCAATTTTTATTGGCATGACATTAGTTGGTTGATTGATTGTATCACAGGGAGCTCAAATAAAAAAAATAATACACCCCCTACTATCAAAAAACAGGAATCTGAAAGTTATTCAATAATAGAGCTCAAATAAAAAAAAACATAATACACCCCCTACATAAAAAAGTAGGGGTGTATTATTTTTTTTAATTTGAGCTTATATATTGAAATAACTTAGGATTCCTGTTGATTTATATTATTTGTTTTTACCTCCCTCTTAGAATATTTCCACTCGTATGGAGGACGTCACCTTTTGCAAGGTGAAGACTGCAAAGTTTAGGCCTGCTGCTCGGCACTTATGGCCTTTGAGCAGGAAAGATCTTTATTGTGCCACGCCTGCTGTGACACGGGACCGTATTTTGCGGTCTTATTCCGAAAGCACCACCCCGTTTAGGTCGCCCTCTTACGACAAGCAAGGGGTACTTGGGACATATCAAACCCGAGTTCCCACGGGCTTTGGGAATTGGTCAAAAACCCATCTTGCACTTTCATTTATCCGTAATTTCTTGGTAAGCCTACGCTACATTCTTTTTTTCATAAAGTAAGAGAGCTTTCTATGTATGACACACTCTGGAACAGGTGTCATGTTCGGTCAGTGTACTGAGCATAGGTGCTTGAGGACAGAAACAGCACCCCCCCCCCCCCCCCCCCCCCCCCGAATATTAACCCCAGGCTTCTTGTGACTTATGACATAATATTTCCACAGGTGCTTGGGGACAGGACTTCCGGTCCCCACCCCTTCTTATATTTTTGAAAATTAAATTCCTTGAGTATTTCGGGTGATTTTTTAATAAAAATGCACCTCAGAGTGTATCCTATCAATGCATGCTCAATCTCGTATAAAACCGTTTTAAAAATGGCAATACACCGATTATAAAAATGAACAAGGTGTTGCAAACTCAGCCGGCGACATCTTGAAAAAATCGGCACTTCGCCGAGAAATCCTTCGAAAAAAAACCACCTAAATGCACCTACGCTGAAAAGAAAGGCTATTCTAAATCTACTGTTGACTGGTGGTTTATATGCCTTGCTATTTGGTGCACAATAATTACTTTCACACTGCTACAATTGTTCATCGTTTTTAATCTGCCTCCTCTCACTTTCTGCCTATTTTGACGGAAGTTGTGAGCTGAGATATTTCTGTCGCAGCTACTATTTTTTAAAACGGGAAATTACCGAAAACGAGTGTTCCGAGTACCATTAGTTGAGGAAAAGTACGAGAATACCAAATATGGAAAGATAAGAGTGTTGGGTAGATAATTTATTAATGGAAATCAGGAAAAAAATGTGATAGAAAGGGAGAAAATGTTACTATAGTTTCCACTTTGCTATACATAAAAGCAATATTCATTTCCACATTCGCCATAATGCCGAATCCAAAAAAATCAGGGGGGTGGGGTGGGGGTGTTAAAGGCCTGGTTGCGCCCATTCAGTGGGTCAGGGGGCGAAGCCCTCGGAAGTTTAACGAATTCTTAAAAATAAGAGAGCTTTTTTGAAAATTTAAAATAACCGATTTCGAAATTTAAAGTCGGATTCATTCATCCCACTATCATCGCACTCAAAAAAGCAAACAGATTTATTTATTGATTCACAAACATTGGTAAAAGAAAAAATCCCCCCCCCCCAAAAAAAAACCCCAACACCATGCTTTGTGTACTAACGAAGTGGACACAATAGTAGCATTGTCCCCCTTTCTATCACATTTCTTTCGATCTTTCCATATTCGGTATTGCTTGCTACCTTTCCTGCAACTACTGGTACTCGGAAACCTCGTTTCGTATTTCCCGTTTAAAAAGTAGGCTGCGACAGAAAATATCTCAGCTTCACAACTTCCGTTCAAAAATAGGCAGAAATGACGAGGGACAAGATTTAAAACGATGAAATTGAGCAGTGCTGAATAATTTATTGTGCACCAATACAATGCATATAATCCACCAGTCAACAGTAGATTTAGAATAGCCTTTTCTTTTTGTCACCGGTAGG
>CAJDSM010055853.1:0-14029 GCA_903981925.1 Ostrea lurida | reverse complement strand
CTGATAAAGTTAACATGTAAATGAACAAACATATAAAAGGTAGTGCAAACTTTGTGTAATAAATGATGATGATAAATTTCATTTAATTCCTACTTATGAAATCACCTTGTTCACGTGTATAATGATTCAAGAATTACTTTCAGGGAAAAAAAAGCTAAGCATGTGGATATATTATTTTTAGGGTGTTCCAAATGTGAAAAAAAACTACAGTGCATTTGTAATCTGAACGACACTAAGATATATGCATCAATATCGTCATCAAGCTCAGTGCATGCATATCAATATGAATTTCAAATTTGTTTAACTTCCATAGTAAAAGATATATACTTTCATTTGATCTAGGTGTATGACACTGGTCAGTATCTTTAATAAATATCTCAAAAATATACCACAGGGAAAAGTTTTGGTCAATTCTTTTTCACTTGTTCACATACAATGAACATAAACAATACATGGATAGGCCTTAGAATCATGTCAATTAAATTAAATATCATTAATTACAATTATTGAATATTAATGAATTAATATTATCAAAGATATTGTACAAACTAAATCGTTTATAATCAAATAATGGCCTTCATTTATTAAATTTCACGGTAAAGTGGACAAACCCTGTACGCGCCCCTTACTCGCTGCATTCTAACAACAAGTCTCCCAGCAGATAATTCGAGATGTTAGTTTTTTGTTGGTTACTTACCGCCGTGTTTAAGTGCAGGGCCAGCCTCAATAGGTATAACGAGGAGAGGAAAGATACCACTGAGGCCTACAAGCACAGCTCCTCCTAAAGAATAACATAACACTTCATAGAACGTTCTCTCAGCCTCTGGATCCGACATTACGGATCGGGTTTCACTTGCCACGTCTTGAGAGAAACGATTGGGTACTCCCGTTTTTAATGTCGTTCTATGTATCTCTCCATCTGCCAGTGGTATCACAAGTAAATTGATAACGAGGACTGTTAACGGCAGCTGATAGAAAGCCATCGTACACATAAGATTACCGGGCCAAGAGTCCAAACGGATCAAACGGCCTAGAAGGCCACATATTATTGTTGCATCGAGTTCGTCCTTGAACTTTCTGAGTAAACACATTACACATTCAGTAGTTTCGCATTCAGCACAATTTGCCTTCGCAAAAAAAAAGTGCTGCCTTTAAAAAAGAGATAATACAGATAAGAAACATTCCACTATATTTTAAATTTCAAACAATGTTCTGGCATTATCAACTTATAAACTATCAGATAATTCTCAGTTTCGAATTTCACTTTGACGTCATTAGACAGCTCGCGGGAAAAGTGGATGCAATGTTTTATCAATCAGTGCTCTATCAGGAACCGAGTCAGAGATCAACGTGTGTACTACGGGATACACGGCCGGCGAGCTGCTCTTGTATTTTTAAGGAGGTGTCGATAGGTTTTACTATGCGGTGACGATTATTTTGTAGGAAGTTAATTAACAGTTTTCTTGCTTTCAATGACATGGATATTTATGATGTTGCGCAGGATGCGACTCAGATTGCAACCGCCACAAATAAATCAGAGCATTGGTATATTTACCCGGTGGGTATTAAACGTATATTAACCCTTCTTAGGTTCAGTAACCTACCTAGCATGGATGTTGATAATTACTAGATCTAATTAGCGTTTTACTTTTACAGTAATATTAAAAAGGGGAAAAAAAATTCAAGACAGATTATAGAAAAGTTGATTTCAGTGCCAAGTAATAGATTAAATTTTTGTTGGTTTATATTCGAATTTCACTGCAATTCTTAGATATTTATTACTATTATAATATGTACCTGTTTAAAAGATGCATGGAGAAAAAAATTAGATATTGTATTTTTTCTGAGTCCATTTTAATTAGTTGTTGAAAATTAATTATTGAGAAAACTCCTATTAATTTGGCCACATTGCTAATTAATAGGCAAATGTCTTACAGTTTAATGTTATTAGTAACAGGACTTAAGAGGTGGCCATGATATTCTTTTAATAATCAGATATTTAAAACACACACATACATGNAGGACTTAAGAGGTGGCCATGATATTCTTTTGATAATCAGATATTTAAAACACACATATATATCATGATTAAAATAAAAAGTTTCAGTTATTTGGGGAAAAAAATGTTAAAGGGTTTAACACAAACAGATTAGCCAATGTGTATTTAGATAATGGTATGGTATACCCATTAATGTTATTCTGGCTTATTCTCTGGTGGGGGTTAAAATACCACTTGATAAAAGATTAGATTACATACTTTTTCAAGTAACTGGAATATCTTTTGTTATTATTTGTCGGTTTTACCTACTGCGATTATCGGTTTTTTTTTTTGTTTTTTGTTTTAAATTTTTTATCTTTATTGACCTCACCCTTTGTTTGATTTAACTTTTTTAAGATTTTCATTCTTCTTCCACAAACCACCATGAAGGGCTGAAGTCTGATAAATTGATTTTAAAGAACTGATAAAGCCCTACATGCAATTTAGATAAGAAAACGCAGGTAGCATTATGTATTGATCACTTTCTTCATTTTCCATTGCACTGCAATTGAATTTAATATTCTTTCATTGTGTTTAGGGTAGAGCAGTATTTCCTGTGGTTATATATGAAGGTGCTGACTAAAAGATTTCTATTGATCCCCCATATGTCCGTTCATGTCTTCCTCTTCACCGAGGAACTTCATTATCAGTATATCAGATCCTGCACTCTATGAGTTAGGGCTGGGATAATGAATGGGAATTGAAACGTAGGGAGAGTAAATAAGATTATGCAGTTGTGTTGCCATGTGTATTTCCCATTTTTAACAATCAAATTATATGTAACTTTGATGTTGTAGCTATTCTTCAATATGGTAATAAATCTATGCTTGAAAGAGAGCACAGAAATTATAATTATCAGTAATGGAATCTTAATACAGTGATCAAATATTTCTCGAATTTTTCATTATGTGTGCATTAAGCAGTCAGTAATAGAACTTATTTAGAAGATTGTATTCTCTCATGAACATGCACATCTTTGCCTTGTGACTTTTTATAAAAGATATGAATACAGTGCATATGCAATAGAGTTAATGTTATGCTAATAGATGTTATATTGTTTTGCTACTTATACTTCAAGTATTTTCTGATGTTGAAAAAAAATTCGTTGAACAAAATGCAAATTAGCACAGAAAACATCATTTTTCTTTTATGGTATCCTAGTTTCCATTAGTTCAGTGTAACTCACAAGGCATTTCTACATTTCTGATTTGATGCTTGAAATTTTTTTTTCGTTTCAGAGTTTGACAATCCACAAACTTCCAGACAAACTTCTTCTTCATACCTTTTCGTTTCTGAAGCACCAAGGCTTGGGTAAAGTAGCTCGCGTGTGCAAGAAGTGGCGGTTGCTTGCCTACGACCCTCGGTTATGGAAGAGTGTGTCTCTGCGGCCAGAATATGGTGGACTACACGTTCACAGTGTGGACACGCTTCAGACGCTGATCGGCATACGATTCGGGGCTACAATGAAGTACATCGAGCTGCCGTGCGAACTGATCACATCACCAATTCTACATGAACTTGCAAACAAGTGTCCAAATTTAGCGTACATGACATTAGACTTTGCCAATGCCATGCAGTTACACGATTTCAATGATTTAAATGCCTTTCCCTGTAACTTGCGGAGCCTCTGTTTATGTTTGTCAGAGGTTATATTCCTGGAAGGGTTCATGAGAAGAATCTACAGTTGCCTGTCCTCTTTAGAAGTGCTCCATTTAATCGGTAAGCCAAGGTTCTGGTCATCAATACTGTATGTGTACCGGTACTAAATAATATATTTTGATTTCCTGTAGATACGCTTTTTGGTATAGTCATGAATTTGTGCTGCTGACGTGTTTTTTAAAAAAATGGAGAGTTTGTTTGCCTCAGTACCAAGACTGTGAATATATAAGAATCCCACTACAATATTATTGTAGCGTGTTAGAGGCACTATGTCAAAATTAACATATAACCATTAGTGTTCATATTTTTTCCCCTGCTAATTGCTTTTGTAATTGATTGTAGAGATTACAACCTCATATTCATGATAATGCCCATTGTTTTTATGATACAGCCCTGGAAAATGCCTTGAAAATTCTAGACAATCACAACAGAAACATATGCAACAAATCACAATATTACTGCCGGTTGAGAAGCTGAATAATTGGTACATTCAGTGCCTATATAGCTAAAGAACATTCATCTCTATGCTTGAAATACATACATTAAAGCTTGCATGTTGAAAACTCTTCATACTCTTTGGTCAATGAACATTTTGAAGATTTTTTTAATGATTACACACTATACCAACATTAAATTAAATGCAATATCTTCATCTACACCTGATTTTTTTTCTCTGAATCAATCCTTTTATTTTTCATGCTTACAGCTGCTACAGTTCATAAAACAGCTAGCGATGAAGATGTTTGTATATATATATATATATGATCATCAGATAATTAATTTGAAAAGATGCACTGAGGTCTAATTCTAGAAAAGTTTAAGGTCTGGTAATATTAATTTCCCCCTTAATGTTGTAAGACGCTTCTTTTCAATAATTAGATAGAGGATCAGATGGCTGCCAGCATTCTGAGCTGGTGGTATTAGCTCGGATTTATTTTGTACTCCGTACCAATCAGCAGTGGCTCTGCTTGTATTGGATGTTCTGTATCCTGCCATCTCTAGCGGTCTTTGATTATAACCATAATTACATAACTGATCTTAATGAAAAATTTCTGCAATACATGTAATTTCAAGGAAAGAGTTATAAATCTTTCAAATGCAAATAAGTGAATAGTATCATGTTATTCGTCTAGTAGCTAATGCATGGTACACTTTTCACAAACCACTGACCTGTTAAGAGGAGGTTTTCAAAAATTAAGGCTTTCGGGTACACTGTATCTTTAAGTTCTAAATTGTAGATGTAGTCCAAACAGAGCAAGATGCAGTTGCACATTTATACTTATAAATTCAACTGAAAAGTTTATGTGTGTGTGTGTGTAGCAATAATTGGAATTAACTGTCAGTTGAAATGAGTAACCTGTTGCACAAATTTTACTTTCAACTGAAAGTATTTGACAATTAATAACTGGAAATTGCCAGTTGCATAGGGAGTTAAATAAACTTGTTGCACAAAGTTAGTGTGTTTGGCAATAATTGAAAATCATCATCAGAACCCAGTTTTTTTTAGCTCATGTGAACTGAAGGTTCAAGTGAGCTTTTCTGATTTCCTTTAGTCCATTGTCTGTCTGTCCATCTGACCATCTGTCTGTTAACTTTTCACATTTTCATCTTCTCCAGAACCACTGGGCCAAATTCAACCAAACTCAGGGAGATAAAGTTTAGGGTCATAAATGTTCTTACGCAAGATGGTCTTATATTTTGTAAACTTTTGAGAGCATATATTTTATTGATCCTTGTGTGTAGGGCCCTTGGAGTCATTTTTTTTAAGAAGATGGTCTAATATCTTATATTGAAAATTATTGAGATCCCCATCCTCAAACCATATATTTCCTTGTTGCTTGCATTGAGACAAGTTCATTGACATATGTTTGGAAGGCCCCCTGGGGTCATGACTGCCTCTGCCCTTTTAAAAATTGTTTAATATCTTGTGAACTATTGAAATTCCCACTCTCAAACCATATATTTTCTTGTTCATTATATCAAGACAGTTTTAAGAGAACATAATAAAAGAGCCCCAGGGGCTATGCCTGACCCCAATCTATCATACATGGTTATTTAATCCTTATTAATGTTCATTTATGGGTATTGGAAGATGACAGAGGTTAATTTAGTCCATACCTTTGAAAAGTGGCACATTGAGCATTGTGGCCCATGGGCCTCTTATTTCTCGGTTACAATGCACATTCAATGAAAATAAAATCGTTTCGTGCTGTTTTGAGACACCTCAACAATGAAATCAAAAATTGAAATGACTGAAACGTGATGTTTTCTTCTGGAGAAAGTTGTGAAAGTTATAATCTGCGTTTTATCACTTTATTTTTGAAGAAGTGGTTTCAAAATAGGCACTACGACAATTACACTTTTTCATACTGAAGCAAAGAAACCCTCATTCCTACTCCCACTATATTCCCAAAGAAATACAGAACTCAGAAAATCCATAATGTCAGGGGTTTTAAAAGGATTTCCTTTCAACTTTCTTAAACTATTTATTCTTACGTGGCTAATGCAAACAATAAAACTACTATTTGGTGGTGGTCTGTTTTACTTTAGCTTTTTGTTTACCATGTTGAAAGAGAGGCTGCAGGGAATAGAAATCATCATTAAACTTTTACAGTATTTCAAATTGTATAGATTCTGAGAATCAAGCTACAGCAGCATGTGTCCCTTAACTACCCCCACTCCCATCGCAGGGCCAATACTCTTGCTTAATTTCATATATGTATGCTTTATTTTAAAGTTTGATGTTTATTAGGGCCCCGTCGAGTATTGGTGGAAGCCCTATAGTAATCAGCTTTTCCGTCCGTCCGTCCCATACCGTCCATCACAGTTTTCGCGCTATAACTCAAAAGCTTGCACCAATTAATATGAAACTTTAGGACAGTGTAAATATCCATTGAGGTCAGCTCCCTTTCGATTTTGAAAAAATTCTGATTTTATGTTTCAGAAATATGGAACTTTTTTCATGAAAAAGTAGAAAATAGTTTTTGCTCGATAACTCAAAAGGGCTTGCACCAATTAATATGAAACATTAGGGTAGTGCAAATATCCATTGGGGTCAGCTCCCTTTCGATTTTGGAAAATTTCTGATTTCACGTTTCAGAGATATGGAATTTTTTTCATTAAAAATGGTGTTTTTTAGTTTTCGCTCAATAACCTAAAAACGCTTTCACTAATCAGATTGAAACTTTTAGAAAGTGTATACCTCCATAGAGGCAAACTCCCTTTCGATTTTGAAAAATTTCTGATTTTCTGTTTTCGAGTTATTTTAAAAAAAAGGAAGTAACTAAAACTTGTGTGACAGTTTTGGAGAGTGTTAGAATTCTTATCCTCTCGCAACTGTTTGAGGAGAGAATATAGCAGCACTCAGCTGTGAGTCCTTGAGACTATGTGTGTCTGTGTATTGAACTCTGTGAACAGGATAGAAGCAACTGCTGGGTATTCATCAGAGGATCATCAAACCTTGCACACATGTTTCCCATGGAGAGAGATGTACCCTATTGATTTTCAAGGTCAGGGTTCAAAGGTCAAGGTCACTTATTGACTATTGCTAAAAATCTTTGTGAACATATAAAAGCAATGGCATTCATCAGAGATCCACTAACCTTCCATAAATGTTACCTATATGAGAAGAGGATGAACCATATTGATTTTCAAGGTCAAGGGTCAAAAATCAAGATCACTATTGAGTAGTACCTAAAAATCATGTGAACAACCAAGAAGACACAGCAACCATCAGAGGATCATCAAAAACCTTCCACAAATATTGCCCATGGAGAAAGTATGAAACCTACTGATTTTTAAGGTCATTGATCAAAGGTCAAGGTCACTATTGACTATTTCTTAAAGAATTATCTTGCGAACATGATAATAGAGCAACGTAAATCATCAGAGGATCACTAAACCTTCTACTAATATTTTTAAGGGTCAAAGATCAGAGTCAATAGATTAATGCCTAAATATTTTGTGAATTTCATACATGTGATATCTCACCCTTTTGGGGTGAGACTCACCCTTTTTGAAGCAATCTCACGACTTCACCCGCGGGTAACAATATCTCACCCCCAAAAAAAATTGTTGTTAAAGGTGTGTAGGCAATTAGTTTCCCTTTAATCATGAATGTTGTATCAAAAAAGCCAAAAATGCCTGCAATGTCCAGAAGATACTCAAGAAGAATCTTACATTAAGAAGATACTATCTATCAATGAACACTTAACTGCCTGAAACTTGATTGTGACACTTGATAATTGCTTTTTATAATAAGAATGAACTAAAGCTAGTACTTTTTAAGTCTTATTATGGCCTTTATTACAGCAAATCATTGATATAAAAAAAATCTCATCCCAAATCCCCAATCTCACCCTTAGCTCGGCAAAATCTCACTCATAGGCAGTCGAATTTATCACATGCTATGTGAATTAGATGGAATATTTAATGGCTCAACCAGCCGGTGATGTGGCCACATCACATTTTTTCTAGTTGGTGCAGTAATTAGCATAGCTGCAGAACTTTTACCTGGCAAACATAATCTTGAGAGAATTTAATTAATGCATTTGAAGAGTGATTGGTGGATTGCTCCATTATGAAGATAATTAAGAATTATAAAATACACATAGTAAAAACTTAAGTACAGAAGTCTTCCTGTTGGTGTCTTGGATTTCGGGATAAAACGATCTATTGCCTTGACCTATATAGTTATAGTCTTGCTGGGGGCAACAGTGAGTTTATAGTCTAGGTCATCTACACGTTTGTCAACACAGCTGTGCTCTTCAACAAACGCTTGCGTGACCTAGGCTAGTGAGTTTATAGTCTCTAGGTGTGGCTATAAACCTTGCCGTGTGCTGCCCTAGTGAACCCAATAAACAAAAATAATAGTGTCTTAGAATTAGTAACTTTTTGAATGGTGGTTCTTCATGATGGAAAAACATATGTATGTAGACTATTGTGTTGTTAAAGCACACCCTGGGAATCGAGATATCGGATATTCACGACAATAACATGTATGACAGCTTTGCTGGTTTCTTGGAGAAGTTAAGGCTTGTTTACAGCAACATACAGACGAAAGTCGAGGGTCGTGTAATGGGGCTTTGATCAAACCTTGAGAGGCTGTGCAGAAGAATGCTGATTGGGTGCAGCTGTTTTTGTTATCATTAGACATTTTATAACATATGCTGTGGCCATGAAAGCCTGTGAAGCATGCCGTTAGCATCAGCATTACGATACAGGCACATTTGTACCGTGCTAATAGTTTTCAGGTGATCATTGTATGACATAAATTAATATGCACCTATTTACATTACATTCTATATGTACAGCTATTGCTGACATGCAATGCCGATTTCTGCTGCCAATACAAATCTGTGATTGTGAGATGCTTTAAATAGCCTGGTAGTCCCAAGATAGTGTCCAAGCATATGTTTTGATCTATGGTATTCCAAAAATAAATCAATGATAAAAACAGGAATGACATTGAAACAGAAGGGTAACATAATAATAACTGTAAACATCAATTTGTGGGACAAAGTGTATAGCTATTCTAAATAAGATGCTGAAGTGTCTCGGCTTTATCATTGGTGTAGTTCTTGTAAGAGTTGTGAACTCACTATTTTTGTTATCGTTCAAGAGCCAGTTTAATAAAGGGACCAAAGTCAAACCTTAATTGACACAAAATATCTTATAAAAGGGATTCAAACTGGAGGCTCTGTCCCTTTCCAAGGGGAGATAATTTGGAAATAATGAACATAGGGTGTGGTTTTTAAAATGTCTTCTTCTCCAGAATCAATGGACCCCCCAAAAAAACTCAAACTGGCTTTAACCCTTATCATGCTAATCACAACTTATGTTGTTCTGAAAAAATTGACGCTCACTGCTAAATGCAACTATTGTTGTTTCAGTACATGTTGTAGTTGATCGATCTATTTTCATATCTGGGGATTTTCCAAGTTTAAAAAAACCTGTAATTTGATATTTCTCATCGGACTCGTGTTTGGAATGAGAGAGAAAAAAACGACTGGATAAGAAATTTCTAAATCGTATTAATTTTAATCAGCAGTACAGAGAAAATCTAAATTAATCGATCAGCATAACATTGTAAGGGTTAAAGAGCCTGGATGGGGTCATGATAATAGGATTTAAAGTTTTATATTGTAATTTCTTTGTAAGTAGCACCACAAAGGTACAATTTGTCAAAATCTATATATGCAAGCATCCTCATGCAGTATATGTTCAAGTTTGTTTACACCATATGACCCTGGAGACCAGGTTAAGACTAACATGTATGTACAATAGAGTTTAACATTGTAACATGAGAAAATACAGTTGTTCGTATGAGTGATGTAAATCTGACATTAACATTTTATTAGCTTAAAATTACCTCAGGAGTGAAAGCTCAATTGAGCCTTTCTGATCAAGCATGCTTGAGTACAATGAGTGGAGAGCATTGACATTTCTTCCAATGGAATGCCATACCTTTTTAAACCCCTGCTAGCGAGAGAGGATGAACCCTGTTGATTTTCAAAGTTAAGGGTCAAATCTCAAGGTCAATTATAATTGACTACTGCTAAAAAATCTTGTGAACAAGATAGAGACACAACATTCATCAGAGGATCTTCCAACCTTCCATGAATGTTGCCTATAGAGAGAGGATGAACCCAATTGATTTTTTATGGTCAGGGGTCAAGGGTCAAGGTCACTATTGCCTAAAAATCTGGTGAACAAGAAAGTAGACACATTGTGAGGGGATGCTATGCTTGCATTGCCTTGTTAATGTTGTGTCTTTACTCATGGAGTTGGACCTCCTTTTAAGAGAATCTATTCAATGTCTAATCAAATTATTTAAGGTAGCCTAGAGCTTTCATATTTTGTATCCTATGGCAAGGCCATTCATTTCATAATATAATCTGTGACATTGACTCTCCAGAAGAACATGGTCATGTCAGTGTTTGGTATTCAAAACTAAGACACTCCTAAGTTGTGTGAATTCAAGTTTGGTTATGTGGTGATCCTTTGGGGCTAGGTTAATTGGCACCACAATATGGGGATACAGATTTACAAGAAAAATATCTTTTAAAAATCGTGACAGCTAAACAACAACAGGGCCGTAGTGACTTGGGTGAGTTTTCTAGCCCTCTTGTTCAACGTTAGTATAAGTGTATTCTTACCCCCCCCCCCTCCTCCATCTTTCTCTCTCTCTCCTCTCTCTCAATGATTATTGTACCCCCTGCATAAATTAAGTTGTTGGGGTTTACACATTAATGATTATCCATTTTATTTTACCTGAAGTCACCATATAGTTAACACATAAACTTGTCATGGGATATGGAAATGATCCCTATTTATCTCCAAGGGACCAAGCGGTCAAGGGGCAGGCAAACCGGAATCTTAAGTTATATGAAGAAAACGGTTTCCAGGCCAATATAAGAGATTTTCCATATCATCTGTAGTTATTTATATTACACTTGCAGCTTTAATGATTTCTGGGCATTAAAAGTGATGCCCCTACATTTCACCTGAATTTGCATTCTTCATACCTATGCTTGCCATGGGATTAGCATGGACCCTTCTTGATCTTTGATTTTATGGTCAAAAGGTCAAGCAACCTAGAATCCGAGATAAGAAAATGGTTGATGGTGTGTGAATGATAGCCCGCCTTTTTATCCAGATTCACAATGCATAACTGTCAAAGAAGCACACTACATCTTCCCCCAATCTCTACATTAATCTTTGTCTACTTGAATTGTTATCAGCTTAGGATAGATCAGGTTTTATCTGAAGTGCATTGGGATCAGATAATTTAAAATAATTATGATCAAACTGAAATATTAACCTGTTGTTCTTGAGACTTTTTTGTCGGGTGGAAAGTGTTGAGAATTGATGTCCTACCATGTAAACTGTGTGCAATTGCTAGCTTGAGTTGGATAGATTTGGGTGAAATATGCTATGTTGAAGCTGTTAGGTACTAGAAACTGTATGGATGTGATATAGACAGACCTCGATCAGTAGCATTAAATCATGATTATACCAAATTGTTCCTGACCTACAATTAGGTTCCAAATTTTGAATTGGCTAGTTATATATATATTTGGACAGTAATTACAATTTAAGAGGTATGAAAGTACCTCCTAGAGACTGTGTTATTTCTTTGTTTAATGCATGCTCTTGTTTATTCTAACATTGCAGGTACTTTTGAAATGTCAATGGAAGCAGAGGAGGACATATACGAAGTAATCAACATAGGAAAAATTAAGGCGCACACCCCCAATCTGAGAATAGTCAATATGTACGGAATCACCTTCATCGACGACTCTCACATAGAGTTACTGACCTCCAACTGTATCCACATTGAAACGCTGGCCTTGAACTTTTGTCTCAGAGTGAAAGGTTCCTCTTTCAAGTCCTTGGTGCAAAGATGCAAGAAACTGAAAACTCTTCTTCTGCAACACACAGGTACACATATTGACATCACACATTATTTGTCAGCCTTTATGAATTGTAGAATAAGGAAAGTGAGATTAGATACTGTGGAATCATTTTAATTCGTGGGGGCCAATGTTCGTGGGTAACCTAATTTTTGCTGGTTCGTGGGGACGTAATTTCGAGGGTAATTATATTAAATAATGCGAACGACATAATATTTATATAGATCAAAAGGAAACTAAAACATGTTCATGGGGACGTAAATTCGTGGGTAAGGGTGACCTACGAAATCCACGAACATTGGTCCACCACGAACAATGATGATTCCACAGTATGTGATGATCGAAGTACCGTATAACGGTTTTTTTTTCGCGATAATCTAATTTTCGCTTTATTTGCGAGTATTTTTGAATCACAAACAATTGAATTCGCATAAAATGTATTTTTCATTTTCATTATTTGAATTTCTCAGATAATACCAAGAATCGCAAACAAAGGAACACGCAAATAAAAAATAGCAGTGTTTTGGGGCAGATTCGCAAAATTTGTGATACGCAAAAAAAAACCCGTTATACGGTATTTCATATGTGTGGTGTAAATAAATTCTACTGTGTAAAGACTTCAACAATGAATGATTGTTTTTGTGGTACCTTGAATGCTGCTCCATTGAATGCTAAATGCAGTACGTGTTGTTTATGGTATATGTACATGTACTTTGTTGAAGTGAGCAAACTGAAGTGTTTTGTGATTTCCTTTACATTTTCTGTACCCAACAGGTGTTGAGGATCATCACATGATGGCCGTTCCCTGGGAAACCTCCGTCATCTCTGAACTTGATCTGACCTCCACAGAATTGTCCGCGGAGTGTCTGGAGAACATCCTGCTTCGCATGCCAGGATTTACTTATCTAGCGTTAGGATATTGTGAATTCTTTTCAGATAGGGTATGTTCTTGAACTTTCTCGGGGTTAGAATGGGTCCTTAGTACCCCTTGCTTGTTGTAGGAGGCAACTATATGGGGCAGTCCTTTGAATGTGACCACAAAAAACCGAGGCCCCGTGTCACAGCGGGTGTGGCACGATCAAAACCCTTCCCTGCTCAAAAGCCATTTATGAATGTTGAACATAGGTTTAAATTTTGCAACCCTTCATCGGCAATGTTGACGTCTCCACATGAGTGAAATATTCTGGAGAGGGACGTTAAATAACATACAATCAATCAATCAATGAACTTTCTCTGTAACCTTGCAAATAAAAGTTCCGGTCACTCTGGTTAAAGAGTTGCTAACTAGTACATCATTCATTTTCACTACAGAAGTGACAAAAAGACCTCTTTTCCTGTGACACGCTTCTGTCAACCATTCTATCACATTTCATGCATGTTTTCTGAGATGTCCCTTTGTATGCCCAAAGAATCGGGGATATGCGAAGTTTTTGGCCTGTCCATCTGTCTGCCTGCCTAAGCTTTAACCTTGGTCATATCTTTTACATCATAAGAGGTCGACCTTTCATATTCGCTGTGTGTATTCCTTGTGATTAAATTGACACCAAAATCTTGGATCTAGTGATCTTAACATTGACTTTTGACCTACTTTTAGAAAATTCTTATCGCCATATCTTTCAATGTCAGAATATTGTTTTTATTTTTTAAAATGATTATTTCTCGTAAAAAGACCTTTCCAGTTATACCAAATTTGTTGACCTTGTGGCCTTGACAGTTGACCACTTGAAACAGTTTTTGTAAATTTTCAAATAAACCTTAACTTTGGTCATGTCTTTTACACCAGAAGAAATAAATTTTTCATATTTGGTATGTAGATTCCTTTTTTAAAACCTTCTATTGGCACCAAAATCATTAACCTGCATGGTGACTTTAACATTGACCAACTTCACTGGCTAACCTTCACAGTGGATGGGAGTAG
>CAJDSM010055848.1:0-16269 GCA_903981925.1 Ostrea lurida | reverse complement strand
ATTGTTGGATTTTAAAAGTCAGAAGTGGTAAATTGTAACATTACTCACGTTCATAAGTCCAGTTTTCAAACAGTGAGCCAATCGGGTTGTGCCTCTCTGGGTTGTATGCTTTGTCCTTCAGATTTTTTGACATGTCAATGACCAAGAGATAGAACGCTCTTCTTGATAAATAGATTTGATGGCAGGCGTAGTAAGCCACTTGACCAGCAAAATCTGTCATACTTATGAGTCGCTTTTTCTCATGAAGATTGGCTTTAGCTTCGTCATCGTTCTTTTTTCCAGGTTCATAATTCTGTATGAAATCTAAATAAAACATTTTATTCATTGATTATAGTAAATCATTCACAAATCTACGTCAAAAACGCAAATCAATTACATGTACGAGAGGTGATCAAAAAGTCCGTGGACTGGCGCGATAAAAGTTTTACTATGTGAGCTGGAAATGTTATATTTTGCGAACTTGCTCCAGTAGCCGTATTACATTTTTTTGCGAAATATGGACTAAATGTGTTTACTAATAATAAAACTATTGACGATCGAATTATGCATGGTTCGCATACCCGGCGCAATCTCAAATTACGTTATGTCAGGTTAATGAAACAAGACAAATGAAGATGCACTAAACAAATCATTTTTCATTGAAATTTTACAGGAAAATAGACAAATGACGTCATAAATAAATTACACATTCTCTTAAAATCTTATGTCATTTCTGTCATTTTTAATGGTTTTAAGGTTATTTCAGTCGGCGGTGTTTAAAAATTTCAAAGCGGAAAAATGACGCCGGAGAGCAAAGTGTATTCCCGAAACATTATACTGTTTTGTGAAAAATTAGGTAAATCACCGACGGAAACGTTCCAGATGATAAAAGAAGCAGAAATAGAAAAACAGTGTCAAGATCACTGGTTTTTAAATGGCACAAGCGATTCAAGGATGGTCGAGAGACTAATAAAGAATACCGACGCACTGGATGTCCTAAAATTTTGACGGCAAAAGGTAACGTTTCTCTCGTAAAAGAGAAAGTTAACGCCGATCGACGTAACACATTGCGTCAGCTTAGTGAAGTGCTTAACATTTCTTATGGATCAATTTTTAATACCATTCACGGAGAATTGGGTTTGAATCGCTTATGCGCACGCTGGGTACCACGATTCTTATCAGAAACGAAAATAAAAAACAGGTGGAAGGTTGGATCCAAATTGTTTTGAAAAATTGTAAAACAATCGTAACGCTATTGACGTCGTAAACTGAGCAGAAGGTTGCGCCAGGTTATACCACCTTTGAATTTTCTAAACGTCATTTTCACTATATTTTTCAATGTAAGTCGATGAAATTTTGTTGGCATGCCAAGGGTTTGTACATGTATCGTAAAAATAAAAGTCATCAAAATTACTATTATAATAAAAATTTCATAACGCCAATCCACGAACAATTTGATCACCCCTCGTACATGTATTCGAATCAGTAAAAACCTACCATATAGGTTATCTCCAATTATTTCAAATATGTCATCATGGACTTCAAGACCAATTGTAGTTTCAGTGTCGGCCTTCAAATCTTCTGTTTGATGTCGCAGAAGTCTCCTGAGAATGGTTGTCTGCACACCCTACAATCATACCTCTCGCACGAAACATCTCAATGCTGCCCTTATGAAAATTCTCCACAAATCTACGTTTTGCATCGTCACTCCATGAAATCACTTCTTGGGGAATGCGCACTGTAATGTTCTGATAAGTTTAATTAGTGGTCACTGTCCCTTCTGTGTAAAATGGATTTCAGCATGTTTCTGAAAATAATTATATAAAATATATATAGCATATTCTCTTGAGAATTTCACTCACGTTGTTTGCAAATCTCATCGTGAATATCATCATCCTTAATGGTCGCGTGAATTAGGATATTCACATTTAATTTCTGAATAAGATTTTCAGTATAGTCTTCCGGCAGAATAAGACAATGTTCATCTGGTCCTTTGTTGTATCCTGCTGTTCGGAGATAATTTGCTGCATCTGTTGACAGTTTCCTCTCCGTCAGTAGACAGTAATAAATGATGCATTGTAAATGGCTACATTCCAGTAGCTTGAATGTACCTACAAATATTAGACAATTCAATCTAGTTATCATTGTGAATTCTCAATTTCAGTGTTGTAATTCAAATTATTATTATATCGTCTAAGATTGTCTAAGATTCTTTGATTATCATTACTGAACTTACGCTCATTTCTCTTCATTGACTTCATTTCTATTATTTCGTCTTCGGTAGATCCACATCTTCCATTTTTCTGAGTGTATTGTTCGATTAAGTACAGCTGGAAATCGTCTAAAAACATTGGAGGCAAAAATAAACAGACTTCTGCCTCTTCTCTTTGGTAGTCTGGAGACCGGAAATACTTCGTTACAAGATCCACGTTGTTTCTCTGAAAGATCCAGCGGATAGTCTCCTTGGTGTTTTTGTTCTGCATGAAAGCCCACAATGTCTCTACCATAACTTGCTCAGAAGCAAAGGTAACCTCGTCGTTTTCTTTATTCACAGTCAGGCTGTTGAGACCGGAAGCCACCATTTTGTAGTCTTCTATCGTTATCTGATCCCTGTATTTCATCAGCTTCCGTACATCCTCTAACAACTGTACATGTGTTTCATCCTTCCAACAGATTTTATTGTCTTCCCTCATTAGTATTGCAAAGTGTAAAAAACGTCCCGTGTCCTTATCCTCGAAACGGCTGAATGTTCCTAAGATAATGATATAAAATTGTTCTATTATCAAAGAAATAGAAAAATATTAAAATGGCAAGATTCTGCCGTTTGAAATTATTTACACAATAAGTACGGAGTGTACAAAAGCACACATATTGAGGTATATGCATATATCATGGCAGTATAACATATCCTTACTCCTCAATGGCACATGATGTGCTTTCGCTTTTGTCTAAGGTCTGTGTTGCCCTTTACTCGACTTTGTATACATGGTTTTGAGACTATAATTACGATTAATACATTGTTTATTTCGCCAATTTATATGCTATCAACAAGCGTCTATGCTTGCCCTATGGGAAACACAATAGCACGCCATTTAGTAAGCACATGTAATCACTCCAATCCATAATTAACTCAATATTTTTTGTTTTAAATATATGAATTGTTAAGTTAAAAATGTATTTTTAAAAAGTTTGAAAATTAATTACCAGTCTTATGATTTACATATTGATTTTGCTGTATTCATTAAACATTTCTTTGTACATTGTAAAACGTCTGACCTTGAAGAGAATTTTTGGGAACTGTCTCCATGATCTCAGTCTGTGTAATAACTAGTCTGTATGTTCCTTCTTCAGGAAAAATAGGATAAACGATGTTTTTCATTTTGTTGATCCTTTCATCTTTTCCCCTGTCCTTTTCAGTTTTTATGTTTGGTCCAACCAGACGGAGAGTTTCCAGATCTGCCGAGGTGATCGAAGTATAGCCACAAAATGAAACGTAAATATATATTAGTAGCTAAAATAGAGAGCTCCATAATCTACGCAAGAGATCAAAGCTCAATAAATTGTATGGGCACTTAGATAAACGAGTAAAACATTCTTGCTGAGATAACACAAAACAAGATGAAATTAAAACTTACGAATGTTTGCATCGCCATCATAAGGCAGGCCTCCTTCTTTCCAAGTAGCCTTATATAATCCAGAATCGTTTTCTGTTGCGTTGAATATGTAGAGATAAAAGTGATTTTCATCGTCTCCTTCTCCACTCCTCTGGATATATTTGTCTGGATTATTTGCAAAATCTATCTCTTGGTCATCCTTTGTCCATTTGATGTGTGATGGAGGCTGGATTCCGGTCACTCGGATCCTCAGGTCATTACCATATTGTCGCATAAGAACTTCTCGAACATATATCCCGTCTATGTATGAAAGAATACCGACATTAAATAAAACATTAAATAGAAATATTGCTTAATCAATATGTTTTTATTATCTTTCAACAATTTATATTTCCTATCCACAGTTTAGTAAAGTCCCTACTTTCAGCTTCAAAAATCAATCTTTGTTTATATTTACATATATAATTATATCAACAGAAGTATTAATTTAGTCATACAAAATCATACTTACGTTTTGGGCGATCTATTTCCCTTTTAACTGCTGCAACCTTCAACCATTTTATTTCTGTGTAAATGATAGCAACAAGTATAATATTTATTGAAAAGCATTCAAAATCAAGACAGCCAGAAGGAGATATCAAAACAATTATATTCGATAGATCCGACATTGCATACTGAATTGAAATTTTTGAGATTCTACACAGAGGACAAAGACACACCCTTATAAGGAAATACACTGTCGGCATTGAAAAATGTCCAATTATCGCCGATTATTTTATTTCCATATCAAATTAATCGCTAGTAATGAACGAAGCAGGGGTGATCTTTGTCATATAGGCCACGCTGAATACATACGACCAAAACAGAATTTGATAATGTACGATCCAATGTTTGTGCAGCCAATCACATAAGGAATTATCAAACGCCCTACGCTTCCTTTTTTCGACATCAGCAACACAGAGATCAGAAGACCACAGAGACAGAAGGGAAACTGAATGTAAACATTCCCTAGCATTACTCATGCTGTTCTGTTGTTACAGAGGGCTTCTTACCATGTATAACAAGTTGTAAATTCCAACAATTGTAAATTCCTCTTAGTATGTAATTCTTATGATTACTGTAGATTCCTTATTTTACGCAAGTACTTTATATCGCGAGTTAACTCAAACACGTCAAATCGCGAGAACTTAAATTATATGATAAGCGTGATGGCTTTAACTTTTGCAATTCGTCAACTTTCCTTTTTCTATGTAGTAATATACCACTATCACCTGCTTATGGTGTGTATATCTCCCAGTTGATTCGATACGCAGAGCATGCTATGCGTATACGGACTTTTAAAGCGAGGCCAACTACTAACAAAAAAGTATGATGCTGCAGGATTATAACGAATCTCGTTTAAAGTCATCATTTCGCAAATTCTACGGTCGCTATAATTACCTTGTTTGTGATTACAAATTATCACTAAAGTCATATGTGACTGATTTGTTTCATACCCTTTGTTAGACTGTCATTTTCCTACTAGATTTGACTACGGATAATCCCGTTTACTTTATTTCGACTAACGCTCACGGCGGGTGTGATCGGTCAGCAGAGGATGCTTACTCCTCCATGGCATCTGATCCTACCTTCGCTTTTGTCGCAGGTGCGTGTTGCCCTACACTCGATTTTGTATATGTTTTTTGGATTATGATTACGTTTGACACAATGTTAACTTCGCCTTTTTGTATTCATGATTGTTTTGTTAATGAAAAGTGTTACATGGTATTGTATGTCGCGATAAAAAGTATAAAACTGCAACATTTTATTTCGCGATCGATGCTCCTCGCGAAATTACGCGATAATAAATTACTCGCGTTTAATTAGGAATTTAGAGTAATGGTCACAAGTGAAAAGTGTTGATTAGTATCCAATATATCAGAATCAATGCTGTTGATTGTTTGATGGGCATTCTAAATATATGTATTCAGACGGAAATTCTCTGTTAAGAAATTAAGTATGTGTCGATTAAGTATGACTATTACGTAATCGTAAAATTATAACTTCATCCTTGTATTTCAGTATGATATTACATGCTTGTTTACTATGTTTTGAATAAAGTTTACTTGTGTCGCAGAAATCACAATATATTTGCTAAGAGAATTTACATACTCTTACAGTTTAGATCATATCAAACTTTTGATTGTATTAGCCCATTTTAGATTTTAAATGTCATTCCACTCCACTCCGCTCAACTCTTTACCCCCAAGACTTTTGTCCCTTTATCTGCTTTAGTGTTGCCTAGGATACCAATGTGACTTGGACTCCAGCAGAACGCAACTATTTTACTTTATGTATCTATTAGATAGTGTTGGATCAATATATCTATATGTATGGATGATCAATGTTCATGTTGCTTATTGACTGTAGACAAGATAGGGAGCATGAAAATATGGTACAATGTTTGTCATTCGAAAGTTTGATATAGTATAGCCTTTGTCACGGCAGTATAAATTGTTGCCTTGTTTGGAAGTCTTGCAGAAATTTTCTGCAGCGGCAAAGATTGTGTTTTGGCTTTGATCTATCTGTATAAACATCAATCGTAGAATGTTTGATCTGTTTTATTTCAAAAATTGTTTGATTGAAAACAACGGCATTTGGTGCGAATTCTTATATAAGTAAGTAATGATTGTGTCTGCTTTTAGTAATTTCCATGGTGGTATTTCAGAACATGTTGAATATTTTACAATATCCAAAGGTAAGTTAGAATCCTGTATGTGTTTCTAAACTCGTAAACCAACTGATTTTTATACATTTGTTTCTATCATATAAATCTTCAAAGTGCAGTCAAATGTAGGGTTGTCAGTGATAGCTTTTAACTTAAATATGTATTGTAAAAGGAGTTTTATTTTACGTAGATCGAGAGATGGTTCGTTTGCCTCAATATACATGTATATACATGTAACTGTTTTAATCGATTGTATCACATCCTCATGGCTCAGTAGGTAAAGCATCAAGCTCGTACACTGCAGGTCCCGAGCTCGAATTTACCAGGTACTTTTGTTCGTATTTACGGAAACACATTTTGAAAATCAAGTTTATGCATCCAGAATTTCACGTTTCCAACCTTTTTGATATGCATACTAATCACATATCGTAATGAAATAGTTCCGTGCTGCTTTGAGTCCAGATGTTGTGAGCCACCAACAACACGTCTACAACATTAAGATGATATTAACTCATTTCCAACTATGCAATACATCATCATGAAATATTGGGCCTAATTGTAGTTCAGGCAATGTCAGTTTCGCACATGACGAAACAGGTTTAGCTGGTTGAGTGGTAGAGCATGAGTCTCTATCATGCAAGGTAAGCAATTGTCACCAAATCCAGCTATTGGCACATTGACTGTGACAATATCAATCCATCTCGAATGCTAAAAAACTAATATACGCCTCAACTTCCTCTAAAGTGTGTGTGTGTGTGTGTGTGTGTGTGTGTGTGTGTGTGTGTGTGTGTGGTGTGTGTGGTGTGGTGACAATCTGGTTTTTTGTGGAATATGTTAATGAAGGTCATGGTGAGTCCATAGTTTCGATAGCTGGTGGCGGACCACAGGAGATAAAGGAATATTTGGAGAATCATCTGGCCCGTGGACCCCCTTTCCCCTTGTCTTATACGACGGAAGTCTGTGCAAAGATGGTGACCTGTTGTCTATGGTACAATGTGAAACACGGATTGGAGATTCGTTAGCCTCAGCACTGCTTGGTTTCTCTCCCTCCCCTCTTTTAAACGGTGAGGAGACTGTGTCTGGAGTGCCTCAGGTGGTACATGGAAGTATGTCTCAGGTGGTACATGAAAGTAGCGGTACTATTGCCCAGCAGCAATCCCCTAGAGAAACAGGGGCATCAGATGGCCCAAACCATTCCAAGTTCATAAATTGCATTCACACATTTGGAATTCCAGTTCTTGTGAATACCACGGGGCCCTTGGTTTGCCCGTTTAACATTGTTATGTTGGTATCCGGTTTATCTCCCCTGGTTCAAATTCGCAATGCGTCCATAACATCCATTCTCCAAGTTAGACCCGGACTGTTGTGTGCACTAGTGTGTGACATTTTGTAGTGTAACTGTGATATCAAAATGTGTGCAGTGTGTAATTATGGGACTTGAGTTGCTATGTTCCCTACACCATAAATATTAATAAATGACGTGCATTATATACATCTTGTATTTAATCGCAGTCAGTCTAGTGTAGTATATGTCATAGTATACATACCTTTGAATGTTTTTCCTCGCCAGTTTTCCAAATCACCTTGTATGTCCCGTAGTCGTTACCATCAACATTATACACATACAGATATATGTGTCTTTCCGTCGCCTTCCCTCGCCAAATAGACAGATATTTCTCTGGTTGATCCTCAGTGTTGATATCTAAACCATCTTTCTGCCATCGCACAACATCTGGTGCAGTGTTCGTTGTGACACGTATGTGCAAATTATCATCATCCTTCATAGCTTGTTTATGATAAAATATTGAATACAGAATAGAGTGACTTATTTATAAAAAGTACAAGGCTGCGTTCAAGACCTTAGAGACAACAGAGGGCTAGAGATCGCTGTGAAGTTAAACATGTAAACTCGTCATACTTGGGGGTAACAAGTGCACTTTCATGCAGTGTGTTCAATAGTTCTTAGTGTCTATACTTGAAGTTAGACTCGTGATACGATTTTGAACACAGTAATGGCAAATCAGTACTTTCTGTGACTTTACTATGCATCATTTGCATACACATGTACTATCATTTTGATAGGTTACATTAACCTTACAAGCGTTGATTGACAAGATAACCAAAGACAAAATTCTTTACCATTGGTTTCATAGTGGTACCAATGTTTGCCAATAGAATTTAAAAATTGGTAATGGTATCATTGGTCTTACTCTGAATGCACCCGTCTATTTCCCCCCACAAATTTTTGAAGGCATCGAGTACTATCTAATGAATACACCGAATCTTACATTGTAATTATGATATTGTAAATAAAGGAATATACAAAACCAACTTAGACGACAAATGCAGACTTTTATCTCTTCTTTAGAAATAACCCAGAAAGTGAAAATTTTCAACAACTTTTATTTTGTTTGCAAGCTATGGACTTTCAAAGGCATCGAAGAGGGCTTGAAACGTTTTCAACAAACGTTAAAGTAGAATCATTCTACAATCAAAATACAGAAATTCACAGAAATCAGATTTGGGACAACACTGTAGCAGCAGGGAACTGAGTGTATTGTAACAAAGGCAATGAGAATACACCTTACCTAATATGTCTTTGTCTTTGATATGGTGTGTATGAGAAAATGGCCAAAGATCTCCTACAAAGGTGAAAGAATTGTGCCTAAATAGAGAAGCCATGACGTAATGCAATGTCCTGATGTAAGTGTATTTACTTGTTAACGTTACTATGATGTAAATATATTGTACATTTTTGGGACTATGATTACGTTTAACACATTTTTTACTTCGCCAATTTATATGCTCAAGAACGGATTCCATTGTTCTCAAATGTTAAAGCTATTTGATTATACCTGCAATAGAATTATACTTACTTCCGCCGTGTGGTTTTCTACTTGAAGTCTCTACAGATAAAAGAAAAAAGATTTGAAAATAAAATATCGTTGAATAAATTATTATACGAGTACTGCAAATATTTAAAAATAATTTGTGGTTATTTCAATACATATGCAATACCTGGACTATATACAATGCAGTTGAAAATACATTGCACAATAAAGAACAATATCCAATAAAGATAGGTTTCTTCTGTAGTAATGGTCACTCGCCATCCATTGATGTGCATCATACAATTCAGATTATGGCTTTATGGCTTGTTACTTTGTTGCTAGGTCTCTTTATGACCCTTGTTGATGAAATTTGTCAGCCATAAGGAAACAAAGTTCAACAGACCAGAGTCTAATAGAATAAAAACACAGTAACAAATTGATGTATCAATATAAATCGTATACGGTACCAATTTTTATGCACCAGATGCGCATTTCGACAAATTATGTCTCTTCAGTGATGCTCAAACCGAAATGTTGGAAATCCGAAACATGAAAGTGAAACTCTGTAAAAGTGATCAATGTAGTGCCAAAAGATTGGGGCCAAAAACTTCGAAGGATCAGAGCTATGCCTGAGGGAGATAATCCTTAATTTTGATATGAATTTCTAATTTTACCACTGCAATTAAATACATATCCGTATTTCAAGCTAGTAACATAGTACATAGCAACTGGGCTGTAGAAACCCTCGGGGACTAACAGTCCACCAGCAGAGCCTACTCGACAAAATATATGTATCGAGGAATTTGTGAGCCAATGATGACTTGCGAAACCACGGCTCTCTTATCACAGCTGGCAATATACTGGTAGTTGAACACAATTCCAAGTTCTCGGCAAACAGGAAGTAGATGTCCGATGAATCTGAAGATTCATTCCACAGTACACCATACATGTATAAAGCTTCATACCCAATATCAGTAGCCTGTGATACATAGTTGCTGAGACTTATGTTACAAAAATGTTGTTTATGAACACTGTATATGAAAAATTCCAAGTTCTCAGCAAACAGGAATTAGATGTACAAAGAAGTTTGAAAATGCATCTAACGATACTCCATATTTCTGAAAAATATTAATAACCTGTTTCATGCAGCTGCTTAGAAATAGATTGCGAAAATGTGGGACGGACGGACTGAATGACGTACATGGGTAAAACAGTACATCCCTCTCCTTCGGAGCGCGGGTATTATAATTAGATCTGACTACAAGATTATGAACTGTGTCAATTTTTTATCATCATACACAGATAAGTCACAATCATCATTTGGACAGTAGTAGTTTTTGTTGCCTTACCACGAATTTACAAAGCAGACAAATCAGAGCTTTTGTTTTGTCACTGAATGTAACCAAACGACCAGATTCAACAATTAAAAAATATTGTAAACTTCTACGAAGCCATTACTTATATAATTCTGTCTCAAATTGCACCAATTTCTTAACATGACTAATTGGCTTATAGCCAACACAGTTTGTCTAGCTAAATGCTTGAATGATTATATACATTGCTAGCGTCCCGTTTGAGAATCTTTCACTCATATGGAAAGGTAACCATTGCCAGATAAGGACTGAAAAAATAGCCCAATACGCGGCGCTCATAGCCTTTGAGGGATCTTTATCAAGCCACACCTGCTGCGACACGGGACCTCGGTTTTAGCAGTCTCATCCAAAGGATAGCTCCATTCGGTCGCCTTTTACGACAATCAAGGGGTACTGGGGATCTACTTTAACCAGGATCCCTAAGGAGTATGTTAAATGAAAATATTCAATCGAAACGGAGGACAGAACACCTTTAAAACCTTTACCCACACCTCTTAATTTGGATAAAAATTATATACTTGAATGCCTATATTTACACACTTTCGGGTGTAAAATACTAAGTATAATTGCATGATTATGCGTTGTCAATTTCCTAGAAAATATTCTGTATTTTGTTTGGTATATGTACTTGTTTTCACCGCATGGAAAGGTAGCAACAACTACATAGTAGTATTTGGATTCTATCGTTTTAGGTATTAGTATGAAACTTTAAAATTATAAATGAAATAGAAAACCTTTTTCGTATTATAGTATGTACTTAAGTTACTATAGATCTAACATTGATTCATAAATGATATTTTTCATTGCACAACAGCTAGTTCTTTCTTACTTACGAGTATAAATGCTACTGTACAGTAAACAAGGCCGAATATTAAATTGTATTTTAAACGTACATGTATATGTAACGGCGATTTCATCAGTTGAGAAACATTTGTTCAATATTAGTTGCAATTTACATTACAAAAAATCAACAAAGAATCTCGTGAGCTATTATTCCTGAAAAATATGTTTAAAATGTTGTATATGATCAGAATTACGGTACAAAAATGTGTAACGGACGGAATGAAGGAACGACAGACAGGGATAAAACAGTATAACTCATCTCCTTCGAACTTTTAAATGTTGCAATCTTGTAGACAATGTAAACAATACCTTTTCCCTCCTGAATCTGAAGTCACACAGCGAGGTAATCTAACATTAAAACTGGCAATACCGGTATATAACGGAAATAAACTGCTTTTTGTCTATAAACGTGCAACTTGCCAAAGATTTTTTCTTGACAAATGGCGTATAATAAGTAAAAGATATTAAAAAACTTTTAAATCTAACCTTGCAGATTTTTTTTTAAAATGTCATTTAAATTTGCTGCTGATTTATAAGCAAACTTAGCCCCAACAAAACTAGCATAATTATCGAAGGATGAATTTAATTTCAAATTTCAATAATGATTAACATGAATTAGAGCATATACGATTAAACATATCAATTAGAAGTTTTTAATGATAATCAGTAATTTGCAAAAACATAAATCTTAGTGTTGCGTTTAAAAGCAAGTTCTGTTGCCCATGCATGGTAACAATGCGAAAGTAAATTTTTGGTCATATACTTTTAATAGACTATTGATCATGTACATTTTGTATGATTTTCAACCATATCGATTTTATGCCACTTTCCTAATTTTTCACGAATTCTTGATGCTTGCTGATATTTGACTGTACAGAATTTACACAAGTCTTCGAATATTTTCTTTGTCAGTGATTAAGAATATATTAGAACTAAAGTAAGCATTAATGGTCAGCGTTTAATAAATATACTAGCTGTATCTGTGTTAAAGAATGACCAAATCTAAACTGATACATGAATAGATATCCTGGTTTCCATGTGAATTGGTACGCCACTATAAATATACATTATTTTTTATATATGTAAAAGAAGGTGCAAATTCAACTTGATTAAGTTTGCAAATAACCAACAACCTAATAGACCGTTAGTGTAAAGCCACTCAACTTACACAAGTGCGAGGTTTGTGCAGCTGTCGTGAAATCATAGAATTTTAAATTCACTATTTTTAATTTTAAACAAGCTTGCTGATTTAGAAACTGTTGTTTTAAAGCAAGAAGTATGCAAAAGTTTTATATCATGATTGATATCAAATAGTAATAATATACATGTACTATTATATCATGATTTATATAATAAGACAATGTTATAGGCATCGGTGACTATATTGTAATTTACATTATATATACCATTATGATTATGAATATTATATGGTAATAATAGCCTTTATTTATCCAGAAATGCATGTTACTTGAAGGTAGATGTCTTTGTGGTTCAGCAAGGATATATGATGTACATGGATAGATCAAGTTTTGTCCTTTGCAGGAAGAAGTAAACTGTATATGATATATTATAAAACTATTTGAAATTCATCAATGACATTATATAAGAAAAAGGTAATTAGAAGTCTTACTGTCTGTCTATTTGTTATTACTTCTCACACTTTTTTCTACAACTATCAATATAAATAGAAAACGCTACATATGTTGACTGATTTGTTTCATACCATTTGTTAGACTGTCATTTTCATACTAGATTTGACGACGGGTAACCCCGTTTACTTTGTTTCGACTACAGGCTCACGGCGGGTGTGACCGGTCAGCAGAGGATGCTTACTCCTCCATGGCACCTGATCCTGCCTTCGCTTTCGTCGAAGGTCCGTGTTGCCCTACACTCGATTTTGTATGTGTTTTTTGGACTATGATTACGTTTCATACTTTGTTACTTCGCCATTTTATACATGTATACATAGTATATTTGTGTGCGATATCTATGCTATATACAAAAGTACCTGTCTGTGACAAACCTGAAATACAAAATACATGAGTTGGGGAGTAGAAATTGGAAATATCTGACAGTTGACATTGACACTGGGATGCATGGTGACGATGCAAAGAATGCTATATTTGCAGATACATATTTTAGGTACTGTACTTGTCTGTATCCTCCCAACGCTTTCCTACTAAGTGATACTATGAGCTTGACCTTTGGCCTTGATATTATAAAATGTTTACAGCGCTTATACTCAAACTCGTAGTCTGTGTCAATATATGTGTCTGTGTAAAGCCATGTTTGTTGCGAGTACGACTCTGAGGAAGCTCTGAAGCATACTAGAAAAATCTCCCAAATGTACTCTGTTAGAGGATGAGAATGGCTTTTAAAGAAGTTTTATAAAGATTCAGAACACACAGAATTCGAGTCCGAGTATGCAAAGGTGCTTAATGTTTTCTTTATAACATTCAGGCCTGATCTTGAAAATCCAAATGGCATCTTCCTCTCATCATGAAGATAAATGTACCAAATTGTAAGATCCTGGAGCTTACAGTTCAGTCTGTATTCTGTCAACACGGGTTTCCTACTTAGTGATATTATCACCTTGAGCTTTGACCTCTGACCTTGAAAAAAACGCTGGGCATCTTCCTTTCATCATGATGATGAAATATACAAAGTTGTAAGATCCTGGAAATTATGATTCTGTCTGCACCCTGCCTACGATGTCAGGAGAGACAGACGGACGGACAGACAGAGTACGCGACGGGCATATAAAAAGTTTTAAAGTTATAAGAAGTTAAGAAAAAGTAATGAGGGAAATTCTTGCATGGTTGTAAAATTAGATTACTTCTCTCTTGTAGGGGTTCCATTTCTTCTTCATTGATTCCATATTTTCTCTTTGAACCAGATCTCCTCCGCCGTTTGTATAACCAACAAATCACCACTATAACTATAACAGTGATCACGAACAAACTACCCACAACTAGGCCGACAATCGCCTCATCTGACAGGATGGGAGATTCAGCGGGTACGGTACTGTTGAAGACATCATAAGAGGTGGAGCTTGTAGTAAAGACGTCAGACGTACTGTTGGTCATAGGAGTGGTTCTAAATAATAAATATAACATATAGGCGCATGTAATACACACTTGTTTAACGAAAAAAATAAGATCATAATTTAATAATCACTGTATAATATTCTAACTCTATGTTGAACTTACGCAGTTATACTGTACCTCGATCTACATTCCGGATCAGCAACAAAGCAATGCTTTCCGGTGTCTATTTCTTGACATTTGGGATCTGGAAAAGTATCAATTTTAATTTTCGTCTTTTGAAATTCCAATTCTAGTCTAATGTGGGAGGCAAAACACATTGTGCTAAACAATATTCGCAGGTACACAATTCCGTGGGTTTTTGGTTTCATTAAAATTTCCTCAAACACACCAAATCAAAGACATATTAAAGTGGAGAAGGAACATTCCTCCTTATAATGATTAGTCTCTAGTTCCATTATATTTGAAAAGATAATTTACTGCAATCTTGAGGACAGTCAGCAATTGCAGAAAAGAATACACGTTCTTCGTTTGGATTCTACATAGAATCTGGTAACCTGTTAGAGAGAGACATTCTTCTCTAAACCCTGTGTGGTACAAATCATTTACGAAGTCATGTTCATGTTTGAAATATACACGATTTCATCTATATGTGTCACCTTTCACAGTGGTATGCTATAGTTCACGGCTACATCATGAAAAGTGTAAGCTCTTCATGACATATATGCCGGTGTTATATAGCCATACTTCTCTCCATGGTAATATCCCCCAGAATTCTGGATCTAGAGTGACACCCCCCCCCATCTCCACCCCCACCCAGAAGTCTGGCTCTAGAGTGAACCTTTCCTCAGTAAAAACCCTACCCTAGAGAGAAATCTTACCCTGGAACATAACATTCTCTTGAAATCTCCCTCTTAAGGGACCCCCCTACCCCGCTTTCATCCCCTCCTGTGCACTGTGCAAACTATAAAACAAGTTTTAGTTTATCGGCCAGGGGATTACTTACCAATCTACCTGCACTGTACGTTCCCTATAATAGTGACCCTACATCATGCATAAACACTTGTTTGATCTCACCTTAGTTCATTCAGGGGTCCGTGTTTGCCCAATTCACTGATTCTGATTTTCTATAGGAGTTGTGAGCTTGATCATTTTTCAGTTTTTAAAATTTCATGATACAATATCGCATCAATGTCATACAATGCAATGCCAAATACATATTCTATCATATGATACAATATTCATCTCTCTCTCTCTCTCCTCTTCTCTCTCTCTCTCTCTCTCTCTCATCTCTCATCTCTCTCTCTCTCTCTCTCTCTCTCTCTCTCTTCTCTCTCTCTCCTCTCTATCTCGATTATTTCGCATCGACTATCAATTCCAAGCATTTTAATTTCCCGTTTTCTTCTCATGAATTTCAAGAACGAGCTGAAATCAAAACTATTTAATGTCCTGCCTGAAAAACAAATCTACATAAATGATAATTCCTTATCAGGAATAACCCGGAAATTGACTGGGTACCTAACGTATGTGGCTACATCAACATCACTTGAAGCTGGGAGTTTTCATGTCGTATAGGGCTTTGATGACTATTTGAAGGTATGTTTGGACACATGTAAGGTAGGGAAATATGCAAGGAATGATTAGATACTATGTTTATGACTCGGCGATGCAGGAATACAACGACATAAGACCTCAATCATGCGATGCGCAATTTTTTATGCATCGTAAGTCGAAGGTTTTTATGAAAGGTGGAATCTGGGTAGCTTCTGATCTGTCTCAATATTTTTTTTCAGAGACCTACAGTTCTGCAGCTACCACCATACTTAAATAAAGTTAAAATCCTGTAACTTGTGAATATGCACAGTAGCCGAGAAAATT
>CAJDSM010055841.1:0-29174 GCA_903981925.1 Ostrea lurida | reverse complement strand
AAAACACCTTGGTTGCAGGGAAAGGCAAACAACGGAAACACTTATTGAAATTCTGAACTTCTTGAAGGACAAGCATGAAAATGATTCTCTCGGAATAGACTGTATTCAAAGTGATCTGGAAATTATCATTAGGATCCTTAATAAACTGAAATCTATTCCTGAAATCAGCAGTATGAATGTACCAATTCCAATTCACACAGCTATTGACACGAAACTGGAGTTTCGACCTGCCAACGAGTGCAACTACTGTAATGCAGACTGGTTAAAGGTTCTGGCAGAAGAGGAAGGGGAAGAGATGTATTTTGTTCATAAGGATGTGACATCTGACACTGCAGCAAGACTTGGAGTACCATCTCTTACAGAAAATTTGTTATCAGAAACTGAAGGCATCCAGGAATGGGGACAAACTGAACCTTTGACGAGAAGGATAAAAACCCTGCTTAAAGATTACAAAGATGGTTTTGCTGTTCCGAAAGAAATTGTACAAAATGCTGATGATGCAAAAGCAACTAAGGTTTGCTTTCTTTATGATGAAAGAGAAAACATGGTAGAACAAGACTGAATGACGAACAGATGGACATCGTGTCAGGTCCAGCCCTATGGGAACAATGATGCTCCATTCTCATAAACAGGATTTAGAAAATATTACAAAAAATTGAGTGGAGCAACCAAGGCAGACGATTGACATAAAGTTGGGAAAATTTGGACTAGGTTTTGTTCGTATACAATTTAACTGACGTCCCTACTTTATCAGCCGGTTCAAACATGTTATTTTTGACCCGCATGGCTAAGTAGCCTCGGCAAGGGCTGTGAAGAAAATAAACCCACCCAGGACTGAAAATATGAACCTCACAGCCACGAAAAAAAACAAGGGTTCTGGTCGACGGATGAGGAATCAATTTAAACCTTTCAACACTATCTTCGGATGTAATCTTGACTGTGAAAACCCGTCATTTCCTGGAGTCCTTTTCCGATTTCCATTGCGAACAAAACATCAGGCTTTCCAAAGCGAGATCAGTGAAAAAAAATACGATGAAAGTGAAATGAAAAGCATGATTCGTTTGTATGTGGAAAGTGCAGGGAATTTGTTACTCTTTACACAGCATGTCAAAGAAATTGAGTTCTATCATCTTCCAAAGAATTGCCCTCCAGACAAAATGGTACTTTTACATCGCGTTTATAGGAAGGATCACTCGTTAGGGAACTCTGATATTTTATCAGCATTTGGATCAGAAATCAAATTATGGAAAAGGAATTGCAAAAGGAACCCTCCAGAAGTTCTTCAGATTTCATCAGTCAGCATATCAAATGAAGTGACCCAACATTGCCAACGATTTTGTAAATTAAACGAAGGAAAATTTGAAGCAAAATGGTTTATATCATGGGCATCTGGTACAACATCAAGTTTACAAATGGCAAAACAAACTACTCTTGCAGGTGCTTTACCATTGGCAAGCATAGCAATTTATGTTGAAGAGGAAGATGGTGATCTAATGTTCAAACCCTTGAAAGCAACTCCCTGTGGATTTTACAAAGAAAGTCATATATTTTGTTATCTACCTCTACCGGTTACTACGCCACTTCCTGTGCATGTCAATGGGTCATTCGCTGTATCCTCCAATAGAAGGCAACTCTCATCAAAAACTACGGATGACAAAACAGATTTTGAAAATGAATGGAACCAAGCACTGCTGTCGGACGCTGTTGTCAATGCTTACATCCGTTTGATAGAAAGTTTAGAAGAAAATGGAATACTATGCGACTATTATCAAAATATATGGCCAACAGTCTCAAGCTATGATAGAAACAAGCTGTTTGAGGTATTTTATAGAGCATTTTATGAAATGATTATTCAGCGAGACAGTAAAGTGTTTTGTAGAGAAAAAATGTGGACACCATTGAGTCGATCTACATTCCTAGATCCAGAATTACTGATGTCAGGTATTGGAGAATTAGCAACAAAAAATACAATTCATTACATCGAAAATGAAAAGAAGATCCTGATTCCACTTGAAAAACAGATTTTAGACAGTTTTCTAGCATTGTCTAGAAAACTACCGGAACAGCTGCAATCGAAGATAATCTCTCTAGAAGGATTTTATTTGGATGTATTTCTGAAAAATATCAACGATGATTACTGGTCGTTAGACATGATTTCAAATCTTATACAATTTGCATTAGATAAAGCAAACAAAGTGGTGAATTCAAACATGAAAGGAATAAAATGTATTCCCACCAGTCCTAAGGGAACGCTTAAAAAGCCATGCGAATTGGTGAAACGTGGCGGAAGGGTAGCAAGACTATTTTGTGAGGAGGATGAAAGATTTGTCATAGCAGAATTTGAAACCAAAGACCGTCTAGATGTTCTCAGAAGAATGGGAATGATGACAAATGAAATTGATGAAAATCTCTTAATTGAACGAATTTCTTCAGTTGAAATTGTTGCAGATAAATGCATGAGGTGCAGCATCGAAAGATGTAAAAACGTTTTGGATTATATTCAAGAAAGTAAATCTTTAACAGAAGCCACATCCAATCATATCAAAAACGTTGCATTTCTTCCGGTTTTATCAAAACCGAATGATTGGCATTTACAATGGGCAGCAGACGACAGCGGATGCAAACTCTTTGACTCTAAGTGTTCTCAACATTTGAAAGATTCTATTGCATGTACTCTGGCTAAACCATCAGTTCTTTACATGAACGATTGTAGAAATTTAGTTGGATGTTTAGAGCTTATTGTGAACATGTCTACTCTACGAGTCACACTGCATCCTGGAAATGTGCTTCGTGGAATTGGTGTCAACAGAAAAGAGGATATACCAACTGCTGCAGTCGTCCAACAGCTTACTGTAATATGTCGAACTGTTGACCCTGGGTCATTATCGGATACCTCCAAGGAGCTACTGAGAACAGTTTGTGCAGATATTTATAAACATCTGGAGTATGTGTGCCAAAATGGTCCTTCTATAGAAATTAACTCACTAAAGGAAGAGGCATGTCTACTGATTGATGACACATTCGTGAAACCTGATCAAACTGCATTTTCTATCCCAGTCACTTGTTCTCCAGTATTGTTTGGCTTGAATCGCATACAGTGGAGAAGCAACACTAGATTTCTGGAAATGATTGGGGTGAAGAAAGAATTTGATGAAAAGTATGTAATAGCAGTCATGAAAGAAATGGCAGAAAAACATAAAGGTGAACTGGATAAAACATCTCTAAACCTTGCTTGTAAACTTGTTGAATTACTAGCTGAAGTATCTAAAGGGACAGACATCCAGGAAGAAAAAATGGATATTTGTATTCCAGATGAAAATGGAACTCTCTCTCCTATTCGTAATTTATGCCTTAGAGATGACAGTACAATGCTACAAAAAGGGAAATTTTTGAAATACATTCATCAGAATATCAGAGAGGCAGATGCTATAAAACTTGGAGTACAGTCAAAGATAACAGGATCATTGATGCAAAATTACATCAGTCAAGTGAAACCATTCGGACAAAAGGAAGAACTTTCAGATCGCATCAAAAGAATACTTCAACAGTATCCATTAAACGAGGGCATTTTAAAAGAAATGCTGCAAAATGCGGATGATGCCAAAGCAACTGAGGTGATGTTCATTACAGATTTTAATAGCTACGAGACAGAAAAAATATTTTGTCCTTCGTGGAAATCACTTCAAGGACCTGCACTTTTGATATACAACAATGGTTACTTCACTGAGGATGATATCAGCGGTATTCAGCATTTGGGTCGAGGATCGAAAGGAGATGATCCAACAACAACAGGACAATATGGTGTGGGCTTCAATTCTGTTTACCATATAACAGATGTTCCGTCTTTCCTATCCAAATCACCTGAAGATGACAACGACACATTGTGTGTTATGGATCCACATTGCAAATATGCGCCGGGCGCAAGTGCAGTTTCACCTGGTGCCAGATTTACTCGATTGAATGACTTACGGATACCGTTTGCTGATACTTTTGAATGCTATCATGAGAATATTTTACTTCAATCACCAGGAACAGTATTTCGGTTACCACTCCGTACTCCTGAGTTCACTAAGACATCCGATTTGTCAAACAAAGTAGTTTTCAAGGAAACAATCTCAAAAATGTTGGACACGTTTGAATCAGAGATGACAAAGTGTTTATTATTTTTGCGGAACGTGACTAAAATAACAGTAGCAAGCATTGAAATGGGAAAACTGAACGTGAAAAGCAGTACTGAATTACTTATTTCAGAGGATGATAGAAACAAAAAGGCACTGTTTGACAAACACGTTGTGAAAAATGCTACTTCGTTTCAGCAAACCAGAAAAATCAGAGAAATATTTTGCACAAGTCCAATCGATGTAACTTACTTTGTGACAGTAAAACATCAATTGCAAGAAGAAAGTAAATGGTGTATTATTCAAACATTTGGATTTAGTGATGGAATTCAAATTCCAAACTCTGTTCAAGATGCCTTAGATGACCACAATTTAGGTCTTTTACCCATTGGAGGAATTGCTATGCCTTTGGAAAGGTCTGCATTATCGGATGCAACAGCATTTTGTTTCTTGCCATTGCCAAGTCAAACCGGCTTACCTATGCACATCAATGGTCAATTTTCCCTCGATAATGAATCCAGGAGAGGTTTATGGAAAGATGATAAAAAGGAATATCGAACACAGTGGAACTATATGGTGTTGTCACATGTTCTTGCTCCAATTTACGCGAAGGGGTTAGTGACTTTACAGAATATTCTAGGATTACATCCTACAACAAAACATGAATTGGATGATTTAAGAAAGAAACTTGATACATTTCACAGTTTTTTCCCAAATACTGAAAAAGCCAGCGACCATTATTGGGAACATTTTGTGAAAGCTGTGTATTGCTGTATTGCAGAGAGACACATGAGATTGTTTTTGTCCCAGAGTTTTGTTGACCAAAATGTCAGTGAAGTTTCGTGCTATCCCATGCATGAGAAAACCGGAAATGTTCTTTTCAACGATGAATACACGGAGGATTCCACAGAAAATAAAACTATTATTCAAATAGCAAAAGATTTGGGGATCAAACTCGTAGATACTCCTTTATGGATTTGTAAGTGTATTGAGAATGCCAATGTTACAATTCAGAAACTCTGTGCGAAAAATGTAGTAGAGTTTCTAAAATCCGAGAACTGTGACGTTAAAAATGCATTAAGAAACAACAAACAGGTAGAATTGTCAAAATCGCCATTCAAAGCACTTGATCGTGTGAAAGCGTGTCTAGAATTTTGCATGAAAAGTGACGAATTTATTTCTGACATGGAAGGATTGCCTCTGTGTGTGCTGCAAACTGGAAATCTTGCAGAATTTAATTGTGACAAACCGGTTTTACTAACGCCATTTTCAGGCTTAGTACCAAATTCAGCTACCAATTTCCTACACACAGACTTGCATGAATTACTCTGCAAAGTGGACCTAAAATGTATTGAAGATATGCACCTTCAAAAGTTTGTGGAACTATTGGCGTTCGAAATGGATTATGACAATTTTCGTCATAAGGTACGCCAGTGGAACCCAAACCAGTCAAGCATTCCAAACAAATTGTGGATGAAGAAGCTATGGAGATTCATCAGGGACAAAATTGGGGAAACTCGAGATCAAATAGAAATAAAACGTGTCATCCACCCAATACTGCCTTGGAGTTTAATTCCTACCACACAAGTGTGTGATGCAAAGGTCGTTGGAAACATTGAAGATGTTACAAATAAACTTATCCCTGTGGAATCTGCAAACCATGTCATCAACGTGTCTTCATTTCAACCAGCAATGGAAAGTTCTTTAAAAAGGTTAAAATTGCCTATTTTGGACGATATCTGTTTGCCTATCTCACATCCACTGCGTTATCTTGTTGCTTCACAAGATCGAATTCATGACGTATTAGAGTGTTTGTATGTACATAGACAATCAATAGCAGAAAATACAGAATTAGATTTCAATGATTGTGACAACATCCTGGAGTATTTTGCAGGTGGGTTGAAAGGTTTATTGAATCTCCCACATCCACAGACCTTTCTCGACAGGTTGAGACAGCTCCCCATATTCACGACAGTACATGGCGAAAAAATCAGTCTGGAAGAAAACCGAGCTATTCTAGTGCTTCCTCGTGGTCTTCCGGGAGATGGAATGAATGTCTGGGCTGAGAAAACAAGTAAAATACTGCTGCGTCGAAATGATAGGCTGAAATGTATTTTCGAGCTTTTCAATGTGACAGAACACTCTATATCTGAAGTATATAGGGTACATATCCTTCCAGCCTTTCACAATATACCTGAAGAGAAAAGAATGATCCACATAGAATACATAAAGAACGAATTGCTGAAATGTTCTGGGGGATATAATGAAGAACAAAACAAACTTATCAAAGCAGTAAAAGGAATTAAATTCATCCCCCAAAGTGGACATTACAAATTAGCTTCTGATTTTTTCAGTCCATTCAATGAGCTGATGACAGTTATGTGTGAGGATCCAAACTGTTACCCGCCTCATCCATTTTCCACTCCGCCATGGAGAGATTTCATGACTTTGGCCGGTATGAAAACTGAAGTGTCAAAAGATTTATTTTTAGAATTTATATTACAATTGCAAGCACAGGGATGCAAGGACTTGTCCGAAACAATAGAAAACAAATCAAAAGCCCTTGTTTCTCATCTGATACATGCACCTGAGCTTCATTCTGCCGACTTTCTGGAACAAGTGAGTAAAATCAAATTCATTGTGCCACAGAAAATAAACTCAGTGCATTGTAAAATATATTCTCCTCCAAAAGATGAATCAAACCATCTAATACACTTCAAAGGATCTGTGAGAAGTACGTATGAAAGAGTTGCGTGGACACAATGCAGGGTGCTGCCGTATTGGATTGACATGGAGTATGTGTTATCGGGACTTGATTTGTCAAGAGTTGGAGTTCAGAAACCTATGAAAGGAAACATTCTTACCCACTTTCAAACAGTATGCAATCAACTTGGAGGTTTATCAGAGAAAAGTATCAGTTCCTTGGGAGTTGATCAAATATCAAGATTGATGAAGACATTCTATGAATATGCAAGTGGATCAGACACATTATCATCCGTGGACTTTCAAATCTTGAAGGGAATTCCATTTCTTTTTGTTTCCAAACTTCCACGTTTACTTCCTTGTGAGAGATTTACTCTTCAGTTTGACGAGCAGTACACAATGATACCCTATTCAATGGTTGTTCCGGATGAATATTTTGGATTTTTTCCCCTCTTCGAAAAACTTGGAGCTGCCAGGAAAATTTCGACAAAAACATTTGCAAATGTTTTAAAGCATATCAATTCCAACGATGTTATGAACGTAAATGAACTGAAGATGGCACAAAAAGCAGTGAAGTTTTTCTTTGAGTTTCTTCCATCCGATAATGTTTCAGCAGAGCTAGAAGATCAGGAACTTTTCCTACTATCAAAAAACTGTAGGTTAGTGAAAGCTGAATCATTAATTTACATGAATGATACAATATTGGATACGGTTATAAAAGACACGGAAAAACATTTTGAAGTATTGTCAGATGTGGAAGGAATGGACAAAGAAAACATGCAAACAAAACTGAAAAGCCTACCAGAGAGAATGCGACCCAAATTTGTTTCTGATGTAATCAAGTCTGAAATTGATATGTCAACTGCCACTATAAGTGAAAACCCGGTCTCAAGAGAAGTAAATGATTTTTTTATGAGCAATGAGTTTGTCAATGGGGTCCTGAGATTGGTGTTCAAAGAGAAGCGTGAAAAAGGGGAAACCCTTCCTGATGATGAGAAAATCTCACAAATCAGAGAAAATCTGCGAGCAATACGTGTACAATGTGTTGATGGTATGCAGAGAGTTTACATTTTCCAACACAAGCGTATTCAAACAAAACCATGTTCAAGATCTTTTGATTACAATGAAGAGAATGGACATTATCAATGTTTGATTTATTTGAATTTCATTGATGAAAATGATTCCGAAAAGGTTGTATTTAGAAATCTGGATTTCATTGCTAGAGCCGTCAGAAAATGCACGGACTGTAAGTTCAATAAGACAGAATATTTACTTATGCTGTGTTTGAAAATGAAAAATCGTTCGGAAATCAAATCCTTCTTGGATGAACGTGGCATTCCATCTTTGAACAAAAAACATAGTGGCGTCTCCCATCAATTGCCGAAGCCAGGTGATGTTGTAGAAATCCGATGGCATGTCATTCTAGACAATGCCTTCATATCATTCGAGCCTGGAGAGTACGTGGCTTATCTTACCGGAACAAACGACAAAGGAGATATGGAATACAAATATGGCATAGTGAAAGAAAAAATACCAACTGCTAGTGCAAACGATCTGTCATTTTTACAAGCATACCTTGTCGAAAGGGCGCCGAACGAAAAAGAGGAAATGAAAGCATTCGAACTGTACAAATTTAACAGATCAAAGGTACTAGACGATGACAATACTTTCCAAGATTTTCAAATTCAAGTTTTGAATAGAAGGGAGCCAACTTTTGATCACGATTTACCACCTCAAGATAATAAATCCTTGGATGCAATTTTCAAAGAAATTAGAGATTTCTTGAAGCATGCTTTTACACTTCCTGATGATCAACGGAGAAACATGTGCCGCCGAGTTATGTTCCAATGGCATCCGGATAAAAATCCAGATGACGTTGAGAGAGCAACAAAAGTATTTCAGTACATACGAAAAATTATTCAAAAACTTGAAAATGGAGAAAATGTTGACGTAGAAGAGAGTACAGAGCAACCAAACAGATCCCATTCATGGAGTGATAGTTTTTTCCAGGAATTTGAGAAATTCTTCAGAAGAGAGCAAGAATACCAGAGGCGATATAATAGACCATCAAGCTCATCAAGCAGACACCATCAACGTACTGAAGATACTTACTACCCAAATCCACAGCCGTTTGTGGCTAATAAATGGCTTGATGAATCAAAATATGATATACGTTTTGCAAAGGAATCAGTGTGTTTAGAGGAGAGTTTCTTCAGCTGGATTTGTTTGATAAGCCATCAAGTGAGTATTGTTTTGTACTTATGCATATAAATATTGTATTTACATGTCATTTGTTCCACTCCATTATGGACGCTATCCCAACCAGATGTACATGTATCTATGAGATCAAAGACACAATTGATTTCTCTCCGATTGCAAATGACTCGTTTTACATAGAATATCAGTTACCGATAGTTTAAGAGATTAATATGCCTCCAATGTATAAAGGCAAAGATAGCGAACAGTGATCAATCTCGCAAGTCCCAAATAGGATACAAAACAAGAATTGGGAAAACACACCAGATCTGGGATCAGGTGCCTAGGAGGAGTAAGCATCTGATAGTAATATATTACTTTGACAGCATTTGAATGATTTAACGTAGGAAATTAAAAGTATACAAATTTAACCCAAAATTAAATATGTGTGTTTGGTGCTCTAGAAATTGTCATAGAAAGACAGTTACTTTAACATCGAAATTATAATTAAATAGTTTCAAAACGAACAGTGATTTATCTCATAAGTCGAAAACAGAATACAGAACAAGAGTTGGGGAAACACATACCCCTGGATATATCGGCGATGGGATCAGGACACAGGCACTTGTTTCTGTAAATATGATATGACGTCTGTTATTAGTATACATGCAGACGTCATATCATATTTATAGAAAAAAGTGCCTGTGGATCAGGAACCAAATTACAATCTCATCTCAAAATAGTTTTTGTTCTCTGAGGAAAGGTCTTTCGAAATCGGGTTTGCTGGTAGAATAAAGATTATGAGACCAACAACTAACGCTGTTAGAGTGTACGTACAGAGAGGGGGGGGGGGGGGGGGGTGTCGAAGGGGAAATAAACTTGTATAATGTACAAAGTTGAATAAATCCTTCATGAACCTGCTCCTTGTATACTATTTTTCAAGCAAAATATCCCATATCTCATAATCTGCAAGAGCTGTTCAAAATCGCCTAGATTATACTATAGATATAGAAACTGTTAGTATTTTAATTCATATTTGCAAGTATTTCATCAAGTACGTACCATAAGCATAAAATGTCTGATTATTTTACTGATCAAATTAAAGTGGTTTAGGTATTAAACATCACTTTATTTAATGTTTACGATAATTGTAGGGATGGTTCTATCAAACATCTTCATCTATTTTATTTCTTCTCTACTTGAAGGCTGCTGAAAAAGCCCTGATTGCTTGGCAGTATAATGAGGACTCGAATCGAGTTAAACGTTCTGAAAATCTTTCGGACCTCGCTTCGGCATGTCCCGATGAGCTACGACGTCCAGCGGATGCCCTACAGAACCTAACACAGGGCACGCAGAGACTGAGGTACCCCGATACGAATCATAGACCGTCCACAGCGTACGGCCGAGCCCAGGCAGATCGCGCGTTAGAGCTGGCCCAGGTCATAGTGGACAAGGTCGATGAGATGACTTAGTGTGCACTGAAGCGTTGGAATAATTCGAACTTGCTAGAATTATTAGTGTCAAAATATTCCATTGTGGGTTTTTTAAAATGTTATTATATACATATATGTAATTGATCTATCTATTTGCCCCTTTTCACTTTCGTATTTAGAGATACATTGTATATTTTTCTTTCTACTGTATCTGAGGTAGATGCTTTTTTTTTTTTGGTCGTTTTGCTTTTTGAGAATTACGTGGATTTATTTTTTTTTTTATAAAGCTTTGAGTTTGATTATAATGCTACATGTACATATGTGAGCTTTAATATTACAATAAATCAATGTTGCATTATTTTTATGTTTGCTTTTAATAATACAAATGTTTTGTTATGGTATCGTATGATCAGGTTTTAACACACACATACATACGTCCCACATGTGAACATAAAATGGAAGGATGTTATAAAGTATATTTTTGTATATTGGATAACATACTGATTCACGTATTTTTGTATCATTTGCTTAAATACATGTATTGTATACATATTAATTATATTTCAACATTCAGACAGAATGTATTGCTTTGTCATTGGTCAATGCTATGAAACCTAGTGTATAATTTTTATCGCACTACAGCATATTTGAAATTATTTAATATGAATGTACTACCAGTAAATTTGTCAATGTAGCAAATTTACAAATTTGCAGGTTTTGTGTAAATCATCTTTATCAACTATATAGACTTATTTCTATGAGTATATTTTTTAATTGAAAATCAATATTTCATAGAATATAGTCCAATTAAACTATGAGGATATGTTTTTAATTCTTGTAAAAGAGCGGATTAAATTTAGTAATTTTGTCAATGTGTTTAGACTTGTTCTTTGCTGGTGGTACTATTGTATAATTTTCCGTGGATTTTGTTGAACATTTTGCATGGTAATATATTGCTAAAAATGATGTACCAACATTTTTAAGACATTCTAACTTTCATATAAGCTGTGCGAGTTATAAGGAGTCTTGTACACTCCTACTTTGTTCAGAAATCACACCTTGCAACAAACCATGTTTATTCTTATACAAGACTGCATGTGACTTGAGGGACTTTGAAGACAAGTGAGAAAAGGTTAGAAATTACAGCTAACGTGACGACTTTGTGCCAAATTCTGATATGTAATAGGTCATTTAGAGGAATTCAGAGGGGGTGGGGTGTGCTAAAGAAAATAATAAATATAAACGCGTTTGGATCGTGTGTTTGCAACAAAGCAAAAGTAAATGTTGATACTCAACAGAAAGGGTGCCTTATCCCCCAAGGCTCTCTTTGTCTTAATCCTCCATCAAGATTGTTTATACTGTATAAGGTCAAAAGAACAAATACTGTAGTTTGATGCATAACAAAATTTAATGCAGGGGTAGTAGATGTGCTTTGTTCAAACTAAGGGGTGGTCTGCAAGCACAGTTGGAAGCTCAGAGCACCTGACTGAGGATTCATGAGGACTGCGTTCGAATCCTGGTCTGGTCTGTTACATTTTCTCCCTTTCTTTTACAACACAAAATGTTGAATTGCATTTCACAATATAGCCTTGATGTTCGTGAATTTTTTTTTTATTATTATTTTAAGCACATCAAAGTCGTATCTAATGTTAGAGTCCCTTGCAGTTGAATAAAAACATGTTCCAGAAGTTATAAAACTTTAATTCATACATGTGCTCATATCAAATTGATATACTGTGGAATCATCAATGTTGCGTGGGGGACAATGTGTTTCGTGGGTCACTTTTAGCCACGAATTTTACGTCCCCACGAACATGTTTTATTTCCCTTTTTCGATCATTGGTAAATAACTTATGCGTTACATTATTTATCGCAATAAACCGACGAAATTACGTCCCCACGACACCAGCAAAAATTTTGTTATCCACAACATTGGTCCCCACGAATAAAATGATTCCACAGTATATACTTTGAGTCCAATAGAAGTGATGAATTACATTCTCATTGTTCTTTTTCCAAACAATTCATTTATTTCTATGATCATAACAAATTAACTTTCACACAAGATGTTGTAAAGTTCAGTTTCCTTTCACATGATTAACAGCAGTGGACCATATATAATTCAAGATTTTAATTTTCATCCTCTCTGGTAGATTCAGCTCTGTAAAATATCAATTTCTTCAAGTGGAATCTGCAGTCGAATTTCTTTCTCCAGCATCAAGTCTGTGATTTCCTCCAGTTTGGTGTTTTGGAAAATTTTCACTCCATCCATATACAGACTCTACGAAATTTAAAACGTATTAACCTTTAATATCAGTGGAAATATATATGGAAAGAGGATAAAAGTAAAGGCAATATATCTGCAGTTAATAAATGACTTTCCTGATTGGCTGACACAACACACCACTAGCGAAACTAGAAGTATTCATTGTGCACTCATGTACAAGGTGAACATTGCATTTATTCATTGTAAAAACAGTTGTAATATAACTTACCATTGAGATTCTTATCATGTTTGCAATTATGATATCTTTCAAATGATTTGTTTGTTTTTTGTGATTTTCTGGGATAACTATCCATGAGAACTCACTTTTTCCCAGCAAAAACCAGGGCAAAGGTAAAGTCATTTCATAAAATTTTTATAGAAAAGGGCTGGGTACGGTAAGCTTAACACCGGCTCTGTTTGCACGTCAAAAAATAAAGTTATCTTATCTTTTATTGGTCAAAACAATTTGTTCAAGACCTCCTAGGTATGGAAATGACTTTTGTTTTGGAAAATGCATGTGCGTCTGGTAAATATAGAGTCTGTAACCGGAGCAATAATCCGGATTTTCATAAAAATTACTGTTTTTCACATAAATGTGAAAAATGAACTTGGCCACACCTATGGTGTATTTTAAATTTTACTTTGTGTTCTTTTGAAGTCTACACTGAAAGATGATTATATTTTTTGAAAAGTTTGAGGTATAAAAATACATGGTTGTGGCCATAGATTATTGAACATAACAAAACAGTAATTCATGGAAAAATCCGGATTATTGCTCCAGTTTCGGTCTCTATAATTACAAGACGCACATGCATTCTTCCAACAAAAGTCATTTCCATTACAAAAGAGGTCTTGAACAATGTTTTTATTGACCAATAAAATGTAACGGATAACATCATTAAGCAAGTGAATTAAGAGATTATTGAAAGATGCAGTTCTCATACTGCAAACAGGTGTGTGCAATACAAAATTGAATAACAGCGCTGTTAGCGCGTTATAAATTTGTTTTTGGACACCACCGTTGCAGTTAGAGACCACATCTTTCAATAAAATACAAAATTTATTGCTTATATTTACATTCTTAGAAAATGCATTTTGTTTTTGTGCTTATTATTGTATATGTTTCAAACTTTCCGCTCATCCTTTGGGAAAGTAGCGTTTATGGAAACAGCCATTAGGTTAAGTAATTTGTTCATAATACGTCACAATGAAATGTACACGAAAAAAGAAATACAGCAAATGTGACATTACGCACTCATGACTGTCGTATATCGTACACGAACAAACATAGTAATCAAAGATTACAAGCTCACCTTGAAGGGCAACACCTTTAGTATGGCACCTTATTATATTTCATGCTTTATTTAGCCACAGGATTTTCAATCCATACACTTTATCTATTACACAATACTTAAAACAAGATGTGTTTGTGAAAACACGGAATGCCCCCGTATTCCCAATTGCCAGTGGAAGGGGCTTGTCAATAAGGATTATATGCATGGTGAAATATGAAGGGTTTATCCCTTACCATTCAAAGTACGGCCAATGTTAAATTTTAAAATGTAGGTCAAATTCAGGTCAACATTTTGGTACCAGATAACTAGATCGTCATTAAGAATACATATGTGAAATATATAATGCCCTAATCATTGCCCATTCAAAGTTATGGCTAAGTTAACAGTGCTTTGATAAGTAGGTCTTAAGTTCCAAAATCAAGGTCTCAGAGGTCAACAAAGTTTTGTACCATGGAAAAGTCTTGTATAAGAACAGATTGTGAATATCAAAGCCAGTCTTATCTTCACAAGTTGATAGGCTAAGTTAAATTTTTTGATAAGTAGGTAAACTCAAGTGTTAAGGTCAGGAGGTCAAAAAGTTCTGGTACCATGGATAAGGTCTTGTAATAAGATACATATTGTGAAATATCAAAGCCCTCAGCTACTTATCATTCAAAATTTATAGCTAAGGTATAATTTTTTGAAAGATAGTCAAACTCAAGGTCAAGGTCAGCAGAGTTCAAAACAATGTTAGGTACCAAGGAAAGGTCTTGTCATAAGGAACATACATGTGAAATATTAAGCCTAGACTTACCATTCAAAAGTTATAGCTAAGGTAGTTTTTGAAAAAGTGGTAAACGTTCAAGGTCAAGGTCAGGAGGTCAAAAATGTTGGTACCATGGAAAGGTCTTGTAATAAGATACACACTTGTGAAATATCAAGCTCTTAGTACTTATCATTCAAAATTTATAGCTAAGGTAAATTTTTAAAGTAGGTTCAAACTTCAAGGTCAAGGTCAGAAGGTTCAACAATGTGGGTACCCACGGAAAGGTCTTGTCATAAGGGAACATACATGTTGACAATATTAAACCCTAGTACTTACCATTCAAAGTAATTAGCTAAAGGATAAATTTTTTTTAAAAGTAGGTCAAACTCAAAGGTCAAGGTCAGAAGGTCAACATTGGGTACCCACGTAAAGGTCTCTGTCAAAGAAAACAACCCATGGTAAAAATATCAAAGCCCTAGTACTTATCATTCAAAAGTTAATAGTAGGTATAAGTTTTTTTTAAAAGTAGGTCAAAACTTCAAGGTCAAGGTCAGAAGTCAACAATTTTGGTAACCACGGAAAGGTTCTTGTCATAAAGAAAACATAACAATGTGAAAATACATCAACTACGACCCTCAACCAGTACCTTAACCCACTACATTCAAAATGTACTACATAAGCCTTAAGCATAGTATTAAGCTTTTGAAACTAGTACGGTCAACTTCAAAGTCAAAGAGTCAGCCAAAGGTCAAACCCTATCGGATTAACCGCTCCGCGGTAAGAGGATTCTCTCGATACAAAGGAAACATAACATGCTGAAAATTATCAAAGCCCCTCCACTCGCTACTTACCACTTCAACAGTTATAGCCCAGTATCACGATCATCACAACGCTGCCTTACTACAGACAGCACACTTCACCGACTCCACTAGCGAACAAAAGCAATGACAAAAAACACAACAAATTCCCCCTGCGCCCCCCCGACATCCGTCGACCAACCTTCACCCAGTGAGCACACACAAACCGGCAATACAAACTAAATATACTTACACTAATTGTTCACAAACTATACAACTCACTATAACTATAACATCTTCATCACACTATAAATTACAGACTTACTCCGGGATATAATTGAATATCTCAGTCAAGGACACCCAACTACCAGCACCAACTTAAACACCACTCACACCCACATCTTTCTCTTTCAAAATATAGATAACGCAAACTAACTATTCCCAACTACTCAAGCGAAATTCCTCAAGATAGGGCATGATCATGACCTACCGCCATATAATCGTGAAGCCTTGAGATCACAATCATTTAGCTGTCCCAATACAACAAACACAACGTTTTTCTTCTTTTGAAGGAAGTAGCTAGTCTTACTGTCCATTGAAACCTATCTGATAAACACTGATACTCATCTCTTAAGTTGTTAATCACCACCATACTAAGTTACCGGCTTAATCCACACTACAAGCCTATCTACTCACTTTCCGCAATTCGCAAGTGGTAACCAAAAAACTTAATTGCAGGTCGCGAAACCCATACTCACACTTACCCCTCCAATCCGATACCACTAAATGCTACCCCTGCTTGAAAACTTACCAATGTCGCTTATCATACTCCCGTTGCAAACGACTAGCTCGGTAGGAGGGCCTTCAATCACTAGCAACCGGTAATACTAAACACAAAGCCACCACCACGACATTTTACTCAATCACCCATCAGCCAGACCCAGAGCCTGAATCTGGTACTTCCAAATCCTACCACATGCGACATTCAGATAACTTCCGTACAGCTCTATATCATCATACACCTATATCTCCGCGTATACAACCGTTCACAAGCTCACTCGATTATTACACACAAGACCGATATTATTCTCCATATATGCAAAGGAAAAACAATTAGAGATCAATTCACACTCGATCGCGTATCCGCTGCCTCCCGGATTAACCCTTAACCAATATTCTACAGAAACTTTCTGCCATCTTACACACTTGAATTAACCACTCCCTCTTCTCTCAAACTACTCACATACCTTGTCTCGATCATATCCAAATCAGTATAACGTCATCTCCCTGGAATACGTCACACATACAGCAATCTCACCTATCACACCAACCCTCAGCTCGCTGAGACTCACCACCCTCCAGAACCCTTACCCTTCATACTTTTATATCAGTCAAGACTTTTATTATACCTAACACCACATCACCACACCCACACCATTTATCTTCACAACTCCATGCATCCCGACTATTATCCATTCCTACCTCGTCAGTAATCTTGCCATATAGACCCTTCATTAGGATACTTAATACACTGCATGCAACAATCGACAGCACGATATCAAAACTACTAATCTCTATCATAGTACCTACCCAACTACAGTTCCCAAGCTCTCTATACATCCATAAAACAAACATACTCGATGCGCCCTAACCATGCCCAACTACCTGCGGACTACATCTACTCATAACACTCATAACTTCATTAGAATCGCTCATCTACGATAATATTATACTTTAATCTAATATACTCCATAACCACCACTAATATCTAAGCTACCAGCAACTCTATTCACTCCTATAAATCATAATCATCCTTAACCTCTATAAATTACATCAACTATCGTTACCTACCACTACTACCCAGTAATACTTATCTCATCAAATCACCTAGAGTACCCGTCTCTACTCCACTCGATACACACCCTATACACCCACTCTCACAGCTACCGCTCCTATACCACCCATCATCCAGATTATATTGTATTCCACTCAACTACCATACCTCTGTCAAATAATTCAATTCTCATGACTCCATGACTTACACCATCCCATCTTCATATAAAATCAGCATACTCTTATCAAAGAATGCTACTTCTCACATACGCAAACATACGCAATAATCGATACCTACATAATTGTAATTCAACCTCAATCCATTGAATACGTTTCTACGCTACTACTCACTCACCGCGCATGTTCCATCAAAGGCATACCCGCGACTACACCACGATCACAAAGTACTCAGTCATACTATACTCCTCTGATCAATTTCCGCTCCCTCCTAAATTTTTGATCCTACTCCCACCACAACCAAGCAGTTCGAAATCTAAACTCTATGCAAAGCAAAACCCTGCCGTGCCGACAACACTAACCCCCACAAGACGAGTGGCGACTCAGTATAGTAGCCCTAGAGAGGACTGATAAAGCCATCCCCCTCATGCTGACAGTTACACCTGCCACGTGAGCCCATAGTCTACCCTTGATACCCCACGAACTTACGTACTATCATCCAACTGGTAAAACATATCGCCTTCCGACTCCATATGCTCCCCAAACTCCCTGCAGTGTAGATCTCAACCACCTACTATCTCTACAAACACTCCTGCGATTACTACACATATACACGTACCCCATAAACCCATTGACTTCCTTACCAACTAAACACTCACTTATTCCGTGCTAATACAGCAAACTTTTAGTCACTGTACTGTGCCACCCCGTAGCGGGTTCAACACAGGGGACATATACTCCCTCCTAGCACACCTGATCCCACCCCTTACCTTTGGTGTGTCCAGCGACTTCAGTCCGTGAATTGCCCAACTTCTCGTTTTTGTACCTTACTCATTTAGGACTTTGCGCAGACTATGTATCACTGTCCGTAGTCATCTATCTATTGCTCTTCTCACTACTATTGAACAACATCGACCCCGCCATTTAGAGCCATCAATATACTAGGTCATCATTGGTAATACATAACATTGTATATAACGGACCATAGAAAATTCCAGAAATGCTGCCTCGTCATACTTAAAACGTCGACGCAATTGATAACCCTCTCTGCAACAACCAACCTGCCTGCAACGGACAGCCCCGTGCCTCAATCTCAGTAACACTGATTATACGCAGACACAAGCTCTTCGCGCTACAAGTTTTCGAATAAGTTGACGATACACATACACACTCACGCTATTCCATGCATTGTAGACATGAACACTGGCGTAGATAGTCCACTACTCATCGCGCACCAATACGCTCTGGAGCTCCCTGACGCATTGTACGAAGCTGAATCTCGCCTCCACAGCGCATTCATGATCACTCTAAAAACGACTCGAGTAGTCACCGTACTTAGATTTCTGCCACACGCTCTACCAATGTCAACATGGTTACACCATATACATCACAAATACTCCAGCTACGAATGACAGACATGGACAAGACTCACCTGTGGCATTTCCGCTCACTAATACACCCACATTTCTAGTTACCGTTAGAGCGGAACTATTATTGAATCGACAATGAAGTTGGAATCATTGTTGTTGATAGATAACAAACATCGTCAAAATATATCAAAATTATTTGAAATGTAATGCGCCACCGCTAGACGATTTTCCCTCTCTTCCCATCGCAGAGAGCCTCAACACCGAACGAATCCCGCACCAACAAGAACACGAAAAAACGGCCAGCCCAACCCAGACAGGAAGCACACATCAAAGCGCGAGCCACCCAGCCGGAACCCTCAACCAGACCGCCGTAAAGACTTGGCATGCGCCGTAAACTACAAAATACTGTCACTCTAAAGGACAATCCAACACGACACAACAGCATTCTGCAGCATCTAACACCCTAACACAGTCACCCCACCACGACAGCAGCCCACACACCTCTCGTACATCTGACCGCACAATCATCTCGGAGCGGCTGTTCTAATAACAATTAATCCCCAGAACGGCCGCACTAGCCCACCACAGACAAGAACACCCCCTTTTTTCCATTTCTTTGCCAAAGAACAGACCCACACCAGTCCACCATCCACTCGACTAGTCATAAAGCCCCGCTCCCCATATCCCCTAAATCGCGCAAAGGTGTCGTGAAAAGTCAAGTTATTCCTGCCCCGACTGTGCCGACTACCGCGACAGGCCTGGGTGACCCCCCAAATTCAACCAGAAGCCCCTCTAGAGCCTCCACAGAATCCACACCTCGACCCCACACTCCTCACCCCCTCAAACTGTGCATTCATGCAGCCTCACACATCCAACCACCTCCCGAAGTCGCTCCCGACCAAAGCCGTCAACACCCCCGCGAAGGCAAGCAAAGACGGGGGCCCGGATACCCCGGAAACATCCACGACCCCCCACACCAACCAGCCAATAAATAATCCCGTATCCATCTACCTGCCGTAAGGGTCCCTAATGAGCCCCGGAACCCAGTACAGCACGGTACGCCGTATCCACTTTCCTACACGTTACATGAATTCATCACGATGGTCCTAAACACTACGTGACCATCAATGTGATTTAAAGGTAAGTTCACAACCTTACACCTGTTTACAACAAGTTTTGTTCACCATACATCACACAGCATCACCTATATTATCTTTGATCTCTCCATATTCGCACATTAAATGACAAATCTTACAATTCTATAAATCACCTCTACACTCGATAAGCATCCACCGAACCCAACTTGATACGAACACAAGTATACATAACGGTCCACCTGACTACGAGCACGGCTGTCGATCGCTATGTCAACACTCTCACTTCCTCAATTACGCATATGGAGCCTTACACACATCCCCTTCCTTCTTCAAACCAATCAAACATTGTCCAGCCCCTTCACCTACCTCAAGTTCATCGATCCGTCACTCGTCTCTTATTAGCAGGAACACCAAATCCACAATCACTACTCTGATTTGATCACATAACTATTTTAATACTCAAGCTAATATACATCCTTCTGTAATTGTTACAGTATCGTTAAATAAAAACTATGCAATCTCACAGTAATAATCTTCTGACCACCCCCCCGAGACAGTTATCCATTCCTTTCTATCTTGGACCAGCATCATGCCACTGTACTTCTTACGGACTTGTGGAAGAAAAACTGAAAAATTGTTCGTGACGCTCTACCTCAACTCCGGATACCATTTTAAAACACAATTACAATTCAATATATACACCTGAATACAACTAAGAATATCGACAATGACCCTATTACCATACCACATTTCATTAAAAAATACGTCACCCTATGATAACTTACAGCTTGTATTACTCCTAACGGTCAAACAAAATCCTAATTGTTTATTTTATCTATACACTCTGCCATGTATGATATCTTATCTCTCACAATCAATCTATAAAACGCCAAACTACTCTATTCAACAAAGCCCTTACATACCCCCACAAAAACATAACTTAATGACAATTAATCAACTTTTATTACAACAGAAACGTTGTTAGAATTGCTTCAATAATCAAAAGAGCACCAGACTTACTACCCACATACAAGAGCACTAATTAATACATACCAACAATACACTAATAGAATCTACGCTCCCAAATACATGCTAGATAAAATACAACACCAACGCCAATACCTAACCGTCGACGGTCTACAATCTGCGAAACTCCTGATATATAAACCCTTATCACGTGATCTACTATCTCAGTCGTGCATACGACACACAAATAAAATACAGCAATACTGCCAAGACTAGGGTGGGACCGCTAAGGAGCTCCACGTAGACCACGCCCCCACAATAGTCTATCGTGACTATGATACTTAGCTCACCTAACATTTCTTTCCTGACAGTTTTCCCAAAGGATCACTCACACACCACAACCCATACCAGTCTAATACAAATAGTCATTATATCAGAAACGATTATAGCAAGTACTCAATACACACTATCAACTCCTCTGATTATATAAAGGCGATAATCCTGCCAATGCAAGTTAGAAATCATTTAGGTATATAAACTACATATCTGAAAACGTACCCTGCAAGAATAAGAGGAGAGGTAAGCTTGTTGGAACGCCTCATAATTATCTCTTACATCCTGACATCATCTCTATCCTGCACACCCCATAACCCCGGACACCACCACTTGATAAACTATGTACAAATAGTCGACTTATTTCACCCATGTATCATTAAACTCTCATACAATATAATCATCCCACCTCCTGACCACACCTTACAATACTTCGCAATTATATTAAAACTGCAGTCCGCCACATATACGACAATCCCAAGCACTACTTAACAGTACTCTAAAATATAAGTATCTCCCCCTTAAACAATTAGACAAAACCCCTCACACAACGACCACATGAAGATGCCTGATTTACCTAATCTAGTCCAGCTCCAGGCTTATTTTATCAACACGCTTCAATGGCGTAATCCGACACAAGCTGACCGTCTCAATCTGATGCGAAATGAAACTCGTTCGAGAACTCGATCGAACTTAATACAAATCAACTCAACCACCATCATCACAACCTTATATTCATCGTGCGCAGCACAAAATTTGTTATACAGATCCATCCCCGCTATTAACATTCGACTAAGGCAAACTACTTATTAACCCGGAACCAATAGTATACAGGATCGCACTCCTACAACTTAAACCTGGACCAGAGATACACATCGAAAAAAACTACCGATTATCCTTAAAACTAAAGCCTCATCATCGATATTCCTCTTAATATCATATCCACCCATGAATCGTATCATACCATATCGTATAACTATCTGTTATATATTACAATAACCATATCCATATCATATTGTAATCATATAAACCTTATCCGCGGTATCCATAACATTACATATAATATTGCACTCAATACCATAATCACTATAAATACATGTACCTTGCTACCAATCAGTATAACTATTGGTATCATCACCCATACATATCTATCCAATCATTGTTATCCTATCTACGACCATCCCAATTATGCAACTATATATCGAACAATACCATCCATATCATACAAACTCATTACCATCATCAATATACCATATCATAAGCACTGTCCTTACTAGCACTATACTCATATCATACCCATATTGTATAATATCGGACATAATCTATTCAGCCCATTCAGCCATCCGCTATACCTCACCTCACCATCATCACCTCCTATCGACTCGATTACCCCATCATTGATATACCATAACCATACTCTTACCAACATATAACCGTCATCATATCACTCACCCATATAATCCTATCCATAACGTCACACTGATATCCGTTAATGAGACATCACCTCTCCTTATCCCAGCTTACTTTCCATACTACAAACTCCCAAATATCAATAACCCATATCATATAGACTACATATCGACTCATTTACCTATACTGTTACTAATCGTACTAGCAGTCTCAAATACCTCAGCTCATTGACCATCATCAACTCAACGCAGACATTGAGAACCCACAGCGTCAATACTCCCTAACGGGCAAGACTCTAGTGTACATCGACGATGGTCACACTCCACGTACACTGTATCAGCCTCGCCTCTTTACTACCTATATCCACCTCAGACTGACGCCTTCTCTCAAATCGCATAAACAATAAACTCAGCCATCTATCCCAATCTCACTTTCTATCTACATTAACACTAACTAATTAGTCCACCTCTACAGCCTCGCATACTACCCAATCGTCTTAAATATCTCATTAACTCCCGACTACACATTCACTCTGCTCAGCGACCTATAAAGCTCAATCACTCACCTTATCACCTGCTAACCTTGTATACAGTATTCCCAACGAAGGATTCCCTATCATACAGATCCTCGATTTCAGCCACAAGATTATAACAACCTAACCTCCTATAACTAGCATGAACATAACTTCCTTACTTCAAGCTCACAGCGAACAGAACTCACCACAATGCAAGTGCATGCTAATCACATACTTAGTCCTAATATCGGTCTCAGATCTTTCACTCAAGATCTCGACTACCCCGCATATCAATCTCAACTCGCACCATAACACACACATAGCCCACAAACATCGCCTCTCCATTCCACTACCTGTATACCACCTCCGCTATCGGAAGTACCAAGTGGAGCAGACTCTTAAAACAGCAATATAACTCGCCCTATTCGCAGTCAAACATAAATGCATCACAGACACGCTACTACATACTCCCTAATCGACACTGCAGCAACGAACGCAAAAGACATCTACCAGCCCCGCTAAACGGTGTATCAAGCTCGCACTAGTCCCTACATAATTCATGAATCGAATGATATTCGTCCATAGATATAGTCATCCAAACACGTACTGATACTTGTCACTACCGAACGATCCTATCATCCTGTCCAACTCCCCACCATCCCGATGACCCGTAATTGCATACACGTACGTCCCCCAGGAACACCCACAGAGCGTCGAAGTGACGAGTCAACAAATAACAACGCGAAGAATAGAACACAAGCAGCCTCTCAATAACATGACACACTGAGTGCGCCATTCCAACAACTGACATGATTCTTGCTCGCCTCGCTAGTCAATCATACACAATCCAGAATTCTCAATAACTTCTAGCTGCTGACCCAAGCCAATCACACACGAAAGCTACATCAAGTAACACGAAGCACTAGCACCACACCTGACACCCACTTAATTGCCTAAAAGTCGAGCGAAGGCCACCTTCATTATGCCGAACACACATATCCTCCGTAGTTACCCTCGCAATCATCTGACCTATCAGCAGCATACCACTTTCCCTCGCCAAGCAGCATCATCCTCAGGAGGCATACCATCCTACTATATTATAACATTCCCCACCCACGTACACTCCATGTCCCGCATACATACTACATCTTATCCACCAACACATCAGCTGCACACCATCAAGACACTCCTACACCACACTACTCATCAGCTCTATATCAACTCCCGATACAACCCACCTAGACCTATCCGTCCACACTCTCTACCCCCAACAAAGCAACCCGATATATTCCTCATAAACCAATAGCTCTTCTCAAACCAAAAATCCCCACACCCACTACAAATCACCTCATCATAAACTCCATACAACCCACGCAGGCTACCTAACCATATGTCATACCATCACACCATCCTCTATCCAAGCGATATATAATATCGTGTCATTACCATATCTTCAATAATGTATCATACCATTCTATGATATCTTATCATACCATATCGTATCATACCATATTGTATCATATATATCATACTCATGATCGTATCATACCATAATGCATAATATTACGTAACATATCAACCATTGTATACTAATTCATACCATATATATCATATATCCGTATCTACCATGATCATATCGCTTATAATATGAATTCCATACATATCATATCATAACCATATCATATAAGATCGTATCATTACCATGATTGTATTAAATCATATACATGTAATAATCATATGCATTACATATCGTATATATCTATCATCCCGCATCTGAACACTAGCTCAAATACATTAAGATCACACCAAGGCAATAACTCAAATATGCCTATCTTAAACAACACATCACATCTCCAGCATCCGAAATCTAATCTCAGATCAGCATTTTCTAAGTCGGTGATCACCAATAAACCCATGATCCTCATATCGTATAAAGCTACCTATGCGCTAAGAATATGTGCATCATATTGCTGAGCACTAAGCATGCTTATGAATCCTCTACTCAACATGACAAACGATATATAGATATTCTCACTATATATCTCCATCATAAGAGTATACATACGCACCTCATCTGAACCATCACCAGCTCACACTCATCCTCTATGCATATACCTCACGTTCTACTTGCAACTGTCTCATCTAGAGTCACTCTAAGATGTACACATACTGGTATAGTGACTCACTACGAAGATCCCTTACCACTATCCACGCATCGATCTCTACACGCGCATATCGACTGTCGTAACAACGCTCGGCAATACCGTCGCTAAATTCATGCTCATAGATGTTCATCGGATAGAGATACGTGTATCATATCACATCATATCAATGCACCTCCTGAATACAATTCAACCTGATAGAAAGCACGACCAATTAATTAGAACACTACCATCTCCGAAAAATACAACAAACTCTTACCACATCATTATGTTGGTATCTCCAAAACCTCTAACGCGCATATATCAGGTCAGAAGATAATGTTCCATAAACAAAAACCTAAAATACCTACTCTTCCTACGCAGACCTCCTTCAGTGCTCAATCTACTATTCACATCCTAACCTCACATACCTATCGACCGATGTTGCTGAAGTAGCAAGCACGCAAAGTATGTGAACCACACCTGACCTTCCCCAATACATTAACTTATACTACACATCGACTAAAAACCATGATTCTTCATATATAGACCCCTCGGCCGACTATCGATTCTGAACAATATAATCGAGGAATATCATAATATTGCCGTGATCTTTGATATTTGCTCTATCAAAACGAGTTGAAATGGTGTTATTTATTCGCGAGGCTTGCGAGCAAATAATACCATTTTCAACGAGTTTGATAGAGCAAATATCTCAATCACGCATACATGATATTACTATTTATCTCATTCACTCTGCGTATCACTTTAGTTTTGACGATAATCCCCAATACAAAGAACAGCTGATAGAAATCCGTATCGAATGTCAGTTGTATTTCGTATGTTCCTAACTGACTAAGAAAAAGAATGCAATAATAATTGACATATTTCTATTCATACCCTATAATAAATTCATTTAAAGGACTTTGGAATGAATTAAACATACTAATTTATTTAATTCATTAAATACTTTGTATTTTCTTATTATTAAACCTTTACCGAGTATTTGGTGACGTAACATCAATGATGTTGGCCTACATCGTTTTTGTTGCGAGTTTTTGAAATCACTCAACGATCAAGAAGCAGGATGTGGAACAATATTACTTTCATATAATAAAAACGGTGTTCAGGGAACAAAGTGTTGTAATGGAATTTACAAGTGCTTTCAAATTAAATTTTCACGTATTTTGGATATTTATCGAGATGCGATGGGAAGAATATTTCAGTTCATGACATTTTGAAACAAGTAGGCTTAAAATATTTTCATATTCGTTAGTCTGAGAATGTCTCTCTAAAGAATGGTAATATCCTCTTCCCTGCTTATCTCAGGCATTTTGCTCAACATTTTCTGTATGAATCTGCTAATGTGTCAAAATCAGACATTTTGTCAAACGGCTAAATAAGGCCTGTTTATGTTTTTGTGTGATAAAACTCACTATAGCTTATACAAGTTGTTTATCGTGTGACTTTAATAATTATTGTTGTAAAAAAAAAATTCAACAAAAATCTCTTTATGAACAAGAAGTTGGGGACTAGGAATATTTGAAGCAGGGATGATCTCAAAAGTAGTTCGGACTGGACTGATCTATCACGGGCGTTTATAAATCAATGGTGTTTTATCAAATATGCACACCGGGACGATGAGATAACCATTTAAACAACATCTCCAGCATCCAAACCTAAGCTCAGACTTCCAGCATCTTTCTAAGTTGGTATCACGTACCCGATAAAACCATTCCGATGAGATTTGGTGACGATTGGATTAAGTCATTATTTAGTTTATGGTTAAAACGTGCATGAACAATATACCTATCTAGAACAAACATCTCCAGCATCCGAAACCTACAGCTCAGATTCAGCATCTTCTAAGTTTGTATCTACCCGATAAACCAATCCATAGTAGGTTTGGTGAATATTAACAAGTAATTTTTTTAGATAAGATTAAACTGAGCAACAGATGCTCAAATATGCCGTTTTAACAACATCACATTCTCCAGCATCCGAAAACCTAGCAGCTATATTCGAGCCATCGTTCTTAAGTCGGTTATCACCGATAACCATTCCATGAGAGTTTAGTGAAAGTTGGACAAGTAATTTTTTAGATAAGATTAAACTGAACCAGAATATTCAAATATGCTAACATTACATCTTCCAGCATCCGAAACGCTACAGCTCAGATTCAACATTCTTCTCAGACGGTATTCACCCAACAGGACCATCCTATGAGAGTTTGAGTGAAGATTGGACAAGTAATATTTAGATATGAACCATTATTAGCAAAACTTACTCTAAAAACTTTAACCAGCGCCTAATAGCGCCATTCTCTATACAGGCATCGAAACCTACAGCTGAGAATCAGTCAACCAGAATCACGGCCGATACACCTTCCATGCAAGTTTGTGACAATTTAGACCCGTTTCGATAATTTAGATATAACACAATAGTACACTTGCCTCCAAAAACTTTAACCACACTAACATCCTTATTTCCTCCAGCATCCGAGGCATTTATAGCTCAGGACACTGTTTAAGTCTATAATTCTTCATTACCCCAAAAGCATCATCCATGCAATTTGGGGAAGATACGGATCAAGTAATAAGTGGATATTAGCATAAATGCACCACTCTGCTCTCAAAAACTTTAGCCAAGCACTAAACAACCTTATCTTCCTCCAGCATCCGAAGCCTATGGCTCAGAATCAAGTATTTAAGTCTATGTATTCCTTCATTACCCCGCCAGAAAGACATCAGTCCATACAGTATTGGCAGATATGGACCAGTTAATAAGCTAGATATAGAGCATCAATGCAACTTTGCTCCAAAAACTTAACCAAGATGAGACGCCGACGCCGAAGGTTGTAGCAATAAGCTTCCCCCCGACTTTCCGTCTCGGTTGAGCTAAAAAGGAGTGCAAAAATTAAAAAAGAATTTATTACTAAGTATTTAATTAATTTTTTCTTTGAAAATAATAACATCAATTGTCAACAGTTTTCATACATTTTCAACTAAACAGTTCATATATTTACATATTCTATAAACCCTGTAAGTAGTTCTTGTATTCATTCCCAAAACCAACTTTGGTTGATTCGTTCTTTGCAAGTTATAAGACATATCATCCAAAATAGATTTCTTAATGCTTTTTATTTAGGGGATTAAACAGTAAATGTAAATATCAATTTTTGACGTGTGGACAGGGCCAATGTTCTATGCTTACCGTACCCAGCTCTTTGTTGTTTTTTTTATACTGGTTGACATTTAGCTTTATTATATACTTGGTAGTGATTATGCAGAATCTGCATGGCACGATATGGGTTACGTCACAATCACCAATATCAGCACGTCGTGCAAAAATTGCACATCAATATCAGGCTACAGCATGTCGTGCAAAAATGCATATCAAAGACGTCATAATGAAAAATTACATCACGACAAACAGGTCCGTAGAGTTGTAACTTAGAAAATGCCTCGATTTACCACGGCTTATTTTAAACTTGACAGCTAGTATATGATAAATAGAATATTACATGCTAAAATCCATATCGCAAGGCATATCAGCCCTCAGGGTTGATATGGGGCCACTCGGGTTGATATGCCATGCGATATTGATTTTGGCATGTGATATTCTCTATTTATCAATCCCATGGCAGTGATATTCACTTCTGCCATTGGTCTGTATGAATATCACTTACGAAGCATCAACCTCATCAAAGTCAGTATCTGTTTATATTATACTTTCATGTGAAATACATGTACTTAATTCTGATTGGTTGAGAAACCTTTG